>JARFXV010000493.1:0-260000 GCA_031761425.1 Cosmopolites sordidus
ATATATATATATATATATATATTATATATATATATATATATATATATATATATATATAATATATATATATATATATATATATATATATATATATATATATATATATATATATATATATACACACATATACATATACATATATATATATATATATATATATATATATATATATATATATATATATATATATATATATATATATATATATTATATATATATATATATATATATATATATATATATATATATATATATATATATTATATATATATATATATATATATATGTATATATATATGTATATGTATATAAATATAATATATATAGTATATATATATACATATACATATATATATATACATATATAATATACATATATATATATATATATATATATATATATATATATATATATATATATATATATATATATATATATCATGTATTATAAATTATATTTCAGAAAGTTATATTATTACTATTTTGTTTATTAGATCTGCCATTACTAAATGCTAAAGTAGTAATTCTGCAAGGAAGAAGTAACATAATTTAATTGTTAAAAATTGTATTTGAAATGATGTTTTTAATTTAGAATCTCAGTGAGATAATGATATTTTTATATTGAAGTGGACGTAATACTGATTTCTTATATTCCTGAAATAACTTTTCATAATAGTGCATTTCAATAAGGCTTACATTTGCAATTTTTTTTTCCAGAGTCCGGGGTAAAATTATCCCTAAAAGAATAAATATCCGTATTGAACATATTAATCACTCCAAGTGCAGACAAGATTTCTTGGAAAGAGTAAAACAAAATGAAAAACTTCGTCGCGAAGCTAAGGAAAAGAATACTAAAGTAAACCTGCGAAGGCAGCCAGCCCAACCCCGAGTTTCTCATATTGTAAGTGGAAAAGATGGATCAATAGCTCTAGCTCCCATTCCATATGAGTTTATTGCTTAATAATTACATTTTCTGACAAATAAAATTGTTTTAAAATCTTTAGGTATTTTTATTGTGTATGTCCCAGCCTCTCATAGTTGAATTAATGTTATTGGCCAGAATATATTTTTTTTTTAAATTAAGTATCCTTACTAATTCTTATAGTTTTCTTGAAAAAACGTTTATTAAGGTATAGCATTTCTTAAAAAATAAGCTCTATTGTTTAGCATAACCAGTATTGATTTATAAGACAAGACAAAAAAAAACACTAAATTCAAAGAGATTTACCACACTCACTTTTTAATTTCTCGACCGCGTTCCGCTAATCATACTAGCATCATAGATGATTCAATATAATCCTAAAAACTAAAATAATTCCATTAATAATTCAAGTAGTTGGTTTATTAATTGGATTATTAATGTAATGCTTGGTTAACTTCAAGGTTCATGATTTGTACATGCTTCATTAGGTATGGTTATTATATAAATAGAACTTAGTTTTTCTTAAAATTAGTTAGAACCTTAAAGATTAGTTAGATTAGAAGAATTTAGTGTTTAATGGTAAATCTCTTTCAATTTGGTGTTTCACACCAAAGGTTCCAATAGAAGAATTGATAAAACAAGCAAACAACAAACAAACAACAAAAGATAGATAACATTATTATAGTAACTAACCAATGAAACACAGTATAAACATCATTAATCGCCTATTGCAAGTATTTGATCTTTAAGAGTTAAATAATAACGCTTTCGAGAACTAGGTCGCACACATTTCATTACAAAAACCTCATAGCTCAATATATTGGAGTTTTTTTTTAATATTAATTTAAGTCACAGGCAAATGACAGAATGGTAGATCGTGACTTGAGACGGCCTCTGCAAATTAATCAGGACAATCAATATGAGCTTAAATATATATTTTTAAAAGAACATATTAATATATATAGCCTCTTCAGTATGTCAAAAAGGCCTGCTCAGTACCTCAAGATAGAAATGTATATGTGTAGCAAAAGTAAATTTAGGATCAAAGGTAATACACAAATAGTTTATTAGACATATTCATTGAAAAAAAATGTTACCTAGGCAATAATAAAATCTAAAATCGCTTAATTTGTTGATAAATTTCATAAAAAAATATTTATTGGCATTCAAAGGCAGATTTTTAATTAGTTACTTGTTGCTTATTGTCTGTAAGTACTGTGTATCCATCTTAAAGAATAGAGATTGTCATTTACTAGCAATTAGTATGAAGACCGACTCCTGCTGCCCGACGATCGATCTGTACACACACACTTTACTCGCTCTCGCGTAATATCTTAACCTCCCAAACCCAATTCAAAACTTTTGTAATAAACGTTATCAAAAGAATATAAGAGAAAGAAGAAACTGCATTTTATTTATAAACTCAAAAATACAAAAGTGGTATCAGGAGTGGTATTAAAAAAAAACGTGAGTACACTGCGCAACGTAACTTTCATGCCGACCATGTGAAACCAGAAAGTTGACGCAACGTGACAGACAATCGCGGAAGTATCACAGGATCTGCTTCAAGCAATCACCAGCATGTTGGCCAACGCGATCCAGACTGCAGCCAAAGCAAATGGACACCGGAGCAGCAACACAACAACGATCCTCGGCATTCTCGGTAAGTCCATATAAATCTACCGACGGAATGTCGGTCAGTGATTTTAGACGCTTCACTTGGGCATTGGAATTGAACTAAATTCCAGAAGAGCAATATGCAGACTGCGCTCGTGTCTACATGGGTGCAGAACTAAACGGATACCCTGGAGTTCCTGGCGAGCCTAAACAAACCGGAAAATCTCACCTACAGTCAGATTTGCATGGAACTAATGGCTTGTTTTGACTCAATACGTAACAACTACGTAAAGAGTATTAAATTCCGGCAGATCAAGCAACACAGAGGTGAAACGGTAGCCAATTTCTCCTTGAAACTGAGGCAGAGTGCAGCATTTTGCGAGTATGGTGAATTTCTTGACCGCATGTTGATCGAACAACACCTGGTGGGTCTGGAAGCTTGAGACATGCGACGAAACCGTTGCCAAAAAGCCCACCATGTTCGCCAGTACTTACGAGATCGCAGATACTCTGGAAGTCACTCGAAATACCAAGTATAATCAAGTACATACCTCGGATGTACAAAAAGAAGCTGAACCGGCCTATGAAATAGGTTACGAGAGACCATCGGCTCGAAAAAACGGTACGCAGTAAGGATGGAGCAAATCATAACCGCCGCACCACAGCAACCAAGCTTAGCCGGGGAAGCAACAAACGTATGCGATGAAACACACTACCCTAGCCAGTGCCGCTTCCTCCACTCCAATTGTAACAAATGCTGTAAACTGAGACACATCAGCAAAGCACGCACAAAACCGAGAAACACATACCTGATTGCCGAAGCCGAATTGGAGGAACCTGCGGAACAAATCGCCACCACCAACGACTTAGAAAAATAGAGATCATCGACGCTATGCCATTCCCTGGACGAAGATTACTCGACATACAGTTGGAAGAAACCTCAATCAAGATGGAGCTTGACACTAGTGCCCCCTGTTCAATAATTAACAAAAATAAGCTAAGTATAGTTAAACAGAACTTTTATTTACAGAAAACTGACAGACATTTGCCAGCTACACAGACTATCGCATTTACTACATCGGCCGCATTGAAGTAAATGCCACCATTGGAATAACGATCAGGAAACTCAACCTCTACATGGTGAGTTCGATACGCTTATGGGGCGCGAATAAATAACGGAATTCGCAAAAGAAATCAATTTCAAGAACTCTTCTTGACTTCCATTCCAATACATCAGGTATGACCATCAACCAAACACTTATCGCCAGAGCAACAAAATTTATTAAATGGCGTGTTATCACGCTATTATGATCTGTTTAGTAATACCTCGGGGAAATTAACCACCAATTTTTTCTCAAGCCAGGGATATTTCACTAGCGCCTCGCGACGCTTATGCTAAGAAAATTGAGGCTAAAATAGCTTCGGGTCTCTACAAGAAAGTCGACTATTCGGAATGGGCTTCGAAACCACACGTAGTCAAGAAAAATAGCAAACTGAGTATCACGGGCAACTACAAACCAACTTTGAACCCCCGATTGATAATTGATTAACACCCGATCCCTAAGGCAGAACACTTATTTAACAGAGTGAAAGAAGCTACGCTATTTTGCTACTTCGACATCACGAATGCATATATCCATTTGGAGGTAGACCAAACATTCAGCCATACTCTGACACTTAATACTCCCACACATGGCCTGATTCGCCCATCACGAGCCGTTTATGGAGCCCCGCGATCTCGCAACGACGAATAGACACAGTCCTATAAGACCTTCCGAATGTAATTAATTTTTTGACGACATAATAGAATTTGTAAACCACTTCGATAACCTTCTAGAAGCACTGGGATCAACTTTAGAACGATTTAGAATCCATGGATTGAAACTCAACCGATCCAAATGCTGGATGCGAACGTCATGCTAGAGCCCCTTGATCAAAAGGTAGATGCCGAAGGGGTGCACAAATCCGACTCACACATACAAGCAGTTCGAGATGTCCCGAAACCCACTACGCCGGAACAACTACAATTATTTTAGTGCAAACTATGCATCACATGCACATGCCTCACCGAAATTGCAAGAACATCATTGGGAGTATCCGAAGGCACATTGAGAATGAATCCACATCGACTACGCAGGTCCAGTTGCAGACACAATGCTGCTGGTTATCGTGGAAGCCTATAGTAAATGACTAGAAGTCAAAACAACCACTTGAACAACAGCCATTGCAACAGTTAAAATCCTCGACGAAGTATTCACCGTATGCGGTGCTGCTGTAATCGTTGTGTCCGACAATGGAACGCAGTTTATATCAGAGGAATTCCAAAACTTCCTAGGAGACAGCGGAGTTAAATGTAATAAAAGAACAGCTCCATATCACCCATCGACCAATGGCCAAGTCGAAACATATGTACAAATCGTTGACCAAAGGATCCCTATAACACGATTTGAATGAGTTCCTTCAACAATACCGCAAGGCGCCACACACAACCACAGGACTTCCCCCGGAGCACGACTCTTAATGGGACGTCACTTGCGCATTCGATTTAATCTGGTTCGGCCAGACAACGTGCACATCAAACCCACACAGAAACAACAAGCACAGATGAACCCAACATTTCGAATGTTCGACTCGGGAAAATCTTTGTACTTTCTTTCCGGTAATCTCAAAATGAATAAATGGATTCCAGGCACTATCGCCACTCGTCTGGAAGATCGTCATTATGAAATTGAGTACGCAGGATGGAAGATAAAGCGTCATATAGATCAAATTAAAACTTTTTCAGACCAACCACAAATACGAAAAACGAGAACACGTAGATACGAGTCAAGAGGGACACGTCGACCTGATACCCCATTGAGAAAACTCTATTTCTATAAAACAAGAATGTAAAATGCCAATGCACCTAACTCGGTAACAGTTACACCGCTTACAACTCCAGGGGCGCCTAGGGCTCCTAGAACACCAAGGACTCAAAAGGAAGCGATACCTCAACAGGTAGAAACACTACGTCATCGAATCCCCCCATTAAGATATTCACCCCAGTAAACACCTTCACACACACGTCGTTGTACGTCTAAAACTTAAAAGAGGGAGGAAATGTTGTGTATTGGCTCTAAGTACTGCGTATCGACCTTAAAGAATAGGGATTGTCATATCGATCTATACACACACGCTTCACTCGGCCTCTGGTAATATCTTGATCTCCCAAACCTTGTTCTAAACTTTTGTAATAAACATTATCAATAGAATAACTGCATTTTATTTATAAACTCACAAATAAAAAAGGCATAGACCAAAGATTTAACATAACCCCAAAGAGAATAATCTAAAACGCTAAATCACATGACCTTGGTGGCCAATTAACTAGTCCGTTCCTCGGAATAATTTTCTCACCGAATTATTCCCATAATAAATTCATGGTTGCGTAGGAGGTGTGACATGTGGAGGCAGAAGACGTATGACAGGCTTTGAAGTCCGTTGGAACCACATCTCCAGATCAATACCAATCAAATTCGGAATTAAATAATCATTGATCATCCCTCTGTGCTTTCCAGCTTAATTGTTAAATAAATACGATCCAATCATGCTACCGGCGTATGATTCGCAACATACGGTGCATTTTTCTGGATACAACGGTAATTGTTGGATCATTTTGCGGATTATGTTCACTCCAAATGCGGCAATTTTGTTTATTAACGTAACCATTTAGCCAAAAATGAGCTTCGTCGCTGAAAATGTTGCGGCTGCAATTGATCTTGAGCCCATTCACCGAACGTATTACGCAAACAATGGTCTCTGCGGCTCGAGTTCTTGGGCAAACTGGATCTTGTAAGGCACTAGACTAAGATCTTTACGCAACATTTGCCACGTAGTCGAATAACAAAGCCCAACATCCTGCGAACAGCGACGAATTGATAAATTTGAATCTTCATCAATACTGCCAACATCGGCGATAATTTCTTCAGAACGCACAGTTTTTTGTTTTGTTTTCGTGCGTAAGATGCGTTCAGAATTTCTTGATAATTCGGCGAATACATCACGAATTGCTCTATAACTTTAGCGACAGAACACTGATTTTGACAGTTTGCAAGCCTTGCTCTGATGTTAAACGTTCCATACGGATTGGCCAGACTATTGAGGCGCAGACTTACCCGCAAACTCTCAGTTCATTTAACAACTCATATCAGAAGTTCGGAAATCACCCTTACAATACATAAATATATAAAGTACAGGCGATATTGTGTCACTCTGTCATAAACCTTGCTCTACATTATTATAGGTTTTATCTATACCTTGTGTAAGCAATGCATCCATTATGGCCTTCTTTGAAGTTGAATCACAAGCTTTTTCATAGTCGATTCGATTCATTGTGTCTTTCTATTGACTGCTATGCAACCCCTTGTATTGAATCATTACGCTCTTGGTTGTGTGTCATGTAGTTTTTTTAATATTCTTTTAGATATTATCTTGATGAAAACTTTGTACATTACTAATAGGAGGCTTATTGGACGGTAGTTTTTTAAATCTTAGTGCTGTCATTTTTAATGTAAAAGAATCACTTCTGCATTTAAAATTAAGAATTGACCACCTGATAAAAGCCGCTTTGCACATTAACTCACTACTCAATATTAAGAGTGTTTCAAACCAGTTTAATACCTGAATGAATTAAATAAAACCGCTTTTGTATATTTTTTTCAAATTTTATTTGTCATAAATATAAAATCTTAAGCAATAAATTCATATGGAATAGGAGCTAGAACTACTGATCCATCACTTCCACTGACAATATGTGCAGCTCTAGGTTGTGCAGGTTGTCGTCGTAGGTTTACTTTAACATTACCTTCTTTAGCCTCACGACGAAGCTTTTCATTATGTTTTACCCTCTCTAGAAAATCTTGTCGACACTTGGAGTGGGTGACATGTTCAATTCGGATATTTATTCTTTTAGGAATAATTTTCCCTCGTACTCTAAAAATAAAAAGAGGAAAATATAACACCCATAAAAAGTCTCTATTTAAGTATTTTTTAATTTTTTCCTAAAATTGTTACTTGGTATTTAATAATTATCAGACTAGATGATCAAGACAATATTATTGTTAATAGATTTCTTTGAATACAAATTTAACAAGAAAAAATATAGCTAACTCAATTTCCATTCTATTCCACATTAAATCCCATTTCCTTTATACTGTTAAGGGCTCGTTTTGGTTTACATGAAATAAAACTTCCAAGACAAGTCAGTTCATGTAGATTTATATATCTACAGGGTATAAAGTAAAGTACTTCCGTCTATTTAACCAACGATTCTTCACATCATTTAAAGAAAAAAGTTCCTTACAAGGATCAAAAATCCGCAAGTTTCCGAAAAAAAAATTGAAAAATTATTAACTCATCCCTCGAAAAGCTATGAAAAGAACCAACATTTGAGGCAAATGTGTATTAAAGCATATCTGGCAAATATTAATTGGTTATTACTTGAAGAATAAACTACAAATAAACTAATGAACATTGTAAAAACTTTTTTTTTATCACGCCATACATCAGGTAACATAGCAAACCAACTGCAAATAATTTTATACCAACATTGCCATCAAAATTATTTTCGGCAACAGTACCCAGAAAGTTCGCTTTCACCTCGGTTCCTAAATTTCAAGAATGTGGATGGCAGCGAGAATTCGGTCCTGAAGACGAAAAATCTTGTTGATCCTCTTCAACAAAGAAATATCTAAACTTACTTGAAATGTTCTCTTATCTATTCTATTCTTATCATGTACAAGAGGTACAAGCACTATTATCCATACTCATACTATTCAGGCAGACAAAAATATTATGAATGCTTTATTGGCTAAAACCAAAGGAATTCAAACTTTTTGTTTAATATTTCATCAACCAATGAAGCTTCTTTTACAAGGAATGGAATGGTGGAAATTTTGAACAGTTAATTTAATAAAAAATCATGATTAATAAAATGGATCATGTATCTCTTAATGTGACATGAATCATTTGGAACATTTTATATTGTGAAGAATTGTACTAGTAATTTCAACTTTGACCTTAAATGACAATAATGTGTAAGTTTTCCCTCCCTTTTTAACAAAACAAAAAAAATTTATGCTGAAAAGTAGTGAAAATGGCTATAAAAATATTAAATTATATTTGCAAATCTCAAAAGGCCAATGTAAAAAAACTCAAATTATGGATCCAAATAATAAATATAATAAATAATATAATAAAGTATATAAAATATATATATATATATATATATATATATATATATATATATATATATATATATATATATATAAAATATAATAAAGTACTGACCTGTTTTCCACGGATATGTTTGCATTTTGGTTACATGTTTTGAGAAAACTTTTTGTTCAAAAAATGTAAAGAATTACCTTTACACCCTGTATAAATAAAGTGATCAGTATTTGTTTGATATGAGGTTGGTAGCTATAGTTTGTAGCACTCTTTTTCTTTTAGCATATTCCACTATGGTTAGAAGATGTATTTTCAGTTTTCTTTAGATTCTAGCAGCAGTTCCAAGAATCTATTTTAAAAACACCTCGTAAATTTTTATATAATTTAAATCAACAAGCCAACCTAAAACATTTTCGTTTTGGTATGAAATATAAACTTTATGAGTCTTCCACTCACACCAAATTGCAATGAAACCTAGAAGCACATTTCTCCAACCAAGTTAGCATCATTAGATGATTAAAAGTTTTAACCCTAAAAGGTTTATCTCATGTTCTTTAAATCACTCCATAGTTTGAACAAATGATATGATATGATTAGTTCTGCAGGAATTTAATTTTTGCACATGCCAATCTGAAAATCTTAGAAACAAATGACTTTAGTGCTATTTGAAGCACATTTGTGTGGTTTGCATAGTTCATATGTTTGTTCATTTGTCCTTCCTCTGCCCATTTGATTAATTGTCTAACATATAAAACTCCAAGGAATCCAATTACCTCCACAAAAATTTAAAAATGTACTCTTGCAGACTCCAGATTTTTATAATCAATTTTTAAAATACTTGTTTTTCCTATTAGCAACAAATGTTACACAAACACAAAAGGTAGTTGAAAATTTAATTAGACCACTGTGTCCAACTTTTGACCACTCTTTTACAAATAGGTGCTGGTGCCTCAAACCCATACCTGGTGATATTTTTTGTTAACTGCATAATCATGGCTTCTTTCAGGTTCTGCAACCTTTCAAGCCTGTTCTGTTAAACCTATTGACAGTAGTTCTCACAAATATATGTTGTCCAAATGATTATTGAAATTTTACATGAACTCAATTCCACTCTTAGAATTCTATTAATCCCTATTGATTCTCTTATTAATCTATATGTTCTGATATAATACTCATTTAACCTGTTCTTTTCTTAGGATTGTGTAATCTCATGTCCTCAAATTTTATGGCAAATTGAATGGATCAATGCACACATCGACTATGAAGTTTGTAAGTTACATTTTTCATTGCCCATTTAAAAGTTTTTTACATAACTGAATAAATCACACCTGCGTTTCACTATCACAATTTTTGTAGTAAATAAACTGTACTTAGAAACCATAAACAATAACTATAAGCAAGATAATTCTTTTTGCATTATTTTTGTCAAAACAATATCATCCAGAAATGTTCAATACTATTGACCATGGCATTATCATCTACATATTTTACTGAGGAAATCTTCCAAACTATGCTTACCTCTTGTTAACAATAACTCCTAAAGCATGAGCAGTTACGTTAAAAACACGTCCTGTTCTTCCATGATATGCTTTGTAGGGCATACCTTTTTGTACTGCACCATTGCCTTTGATATCCACAATATCACCAATTTTGTAAACTTTCATGTATGTGGAAAGAGGGATAACTCCATGTTTCCTGAATTTGCGGGAGAACAAGTCTCTAGTACCGCGTCGATAACCCTTGGAGTTGGTCATTATCTAAAATAAGATATATCTAGTTTAGATTTATAGGTTAGAATAGAAAAATGTTTAGGAGTATCGATTTATAAAAATAATTTATAAATAAATAAGTCCATTTAATTGAACTTAAAATAAATAATGGGATACTAGTCCAAATAATGGTTTAAATACTACAATGAATCTTAAAAATGTTTTCCCTTACTTAACACAACACCACTACGATAAAAGGGAAATAGAATATGATAGAAAAGAATAACATCCCATTCTTCTTTTTTCATCTCTGATACGCCAACAAATATAGAGAAGAAGAGTATTATATCACTTGACATTTTAGAGCAAATTGTCAGTAGTATTGTTTGATTTATTGTGGAAATAAATTTCGTTACAAAATCTTAGAATCTAATTAGACATGGATAAATTTCGGCAAATGGAAGATGAAATGAGCAGGTATGTGTTAATATACCGATGATAAATGAAAGTTGTTATTGTTTTTGTTTTAGATTTGAAGCTGAGATCGCTGGGCAATCGTTGATGAATGCTTATGGTCCTACATATATTCCAGGATTTGGAAATATACCTCCTCCACCACAACCTCCATTATTAGTACCTCATCAAGTGGGGAAAAAAGTATATGGTACACAGTCTGTCCTAACAGCTCAACCAGCTGTTGTTTCAGCAAAACCAACAATATACCATGGTAATAATTAGTTTTAATGTTGAATATTAATATATTGTTTTAATTGTTTCACATTTTAGCACCTACCCAAAAGACAGTTCCTCAGGCTACTGCTCCAGCCACATCTACGCAGCAGCAAGCAGCAGTAGACTTTCTTGCTCTGCAATCAGAAGTTGAGAAAAAACTGAAAAAACTAAAAAATGAAAAAGTTAGTGCTGAATTAGCTATTTCCCAAGGTAATTTGAACATTTGCTTAATATTTTTGTTATGACAACCTTAGAATGGATCTTCAGGTTAATTGAATTTGTTTATAAAGGGAGGGTATTCTAACTAACTAAGGTGGTAATTGAAATTTATAATAAAAGGACATGAATTAATGAGGTAGATTAATGAGGATAGTGGACATGTTGCCATTAAACCTGAAGTTTAACATTGGCCAAATGACTCTCCTTGACTTTCCAGGCATCCAGCCTTATAATAAAATGTATCATATTTTGCAATTTGGCTCAATTTCATCAAGCCTCAATCTTTAATGCTGGATGTTGTTGGTAAATATATTTCCTTTATATAACGCCAAAGAAATTTATCAATGTAAAGTCACATAATCTGAAGGATATTTGGTATGAAATATGTGCCTGTATGGTTTTTCTGACCTCAAATATGTAAATGCAAATTATAAGATAAAATATAATGTAAAGTGATTCTTGGAATATCAAACTGCTATGAATGGTATTGAATAGAGATGAAAATTTTCACCAGCATTCTCCCTTCCTGGTGCAATATTTTCCGTTCACTGACAACAATGAGGATGGTAAGTGCATACTCAAAAGAGATCTAGTTCATTCCAATTTGTTGATTATATTCTCTATTGTAGGGGGAGATGGCTTTGAAAACTTTCAGATAATGTCGTCTGTGTTTCTAAAATATAATTAAATCTGTTCTGCTAGGTTCTGGTGTATATTTTTGACAGAAAAAGGGTTACCAGATTTAAATTTCAGCCTATAGTTAAGATAAAAAATGTTATACAGGGTGTAAGGGAAATAACTTTCATAAATTTAACTAATGACTCTTCACGTTATTTGATAGAAAAAAGTTCCTTACAACAAGGATCAAAAACCTAAACGTTTCTGCGAAAAAAATTGCAAAGTTATTAAATTACCAATTGAAAAACTATGATAAGAATTTTTATTTTAAGCAAATATGTATAATAACATATTTGGAAAATAATAATTAGTTATTATTTAACGAATAAATTACAAATAAATTAGTGAACATTGTTAAAATAATTTGAAAAAATAAAATAAAATAATTGAAAATATTTTTTTTTTTGAAAATTTTTAAAATCAGTCAAAAAATGTTGGTGGCAACGTGTTTACCGATAAAAATGATTTCAGTGTGTGCGTATTTAAATTCCATTTAAAACCAAAATTATTTCTCTCGTTTATATATTGTTTAAAACATGTTATGGTGTGAAAAATTAGTGATTTTTGTAAAAACTAGTAATTCAATGTTGACATTAATGTATAAGTTTTCCTTTGTAAAAAAAAACAACACCACAAATAAACATGAAAATTTTCAAATAATACATTGTGATGTTACCACTTGTAATAAGAATGAAAATATGATTTCCGCGAAAATGGCTGAATTTTGGACACGTTTTTTTAAGCAAACTTTTTGTTCAAAATAATGTAAATAATGGCTGGTTAAATTTACCAAAGTTATTTCCATTACACCCTGTATAGTGAAAACTGTTTATAGGTAAAGCAAGTAGTGCATTGCAATCATTTGGACCTGAAGATTATAAAAGGAAAGGTACAAAAAACAGAAAGCTAATAAGAACTGCTGGTGGACAAACATGGGAAGATCCATCTCTAGCTGATTGGACAGAAGATGATTTTAGGTATGTGTAAAAAAGATAGTTGGTAATCATTTAAAATTCATTTTATAACATCAAATCATACGACGGTTTAATGTAATAACTTTTCTGATTACAGCCCTGGGATATTAGATTTCACTATATGTTTAGATTTCAGTCAAAGTCTTGGATATCCATTTGGAAAACTAAAAGGATTTTTCTTTTCAGAATATTTTGTGGCGACTTAGGTAATGATGTTACAGATGAACTGTTAACTAGAACATTTAATAAATATCCATCTTTTCAAAGGGCTAAAGTTATAAGAGACAAAAGGACAAATAAAACTAAAGGTTTTGGATTTGTTAGTTTTAAGGATCCAGCTGATTTTACAAAAGCGATGAAAGAGATGGATGGTAAGTAGATATAGATAGTTTGGTTAACTTTGCACAATAGCTCTTCTATTTAAATTAGTGATGTGAGAATATGTATCCAAAATATCTGTGAATCCGAATATTAAAAAGATCCCGTATATTCCGAAATCAATCTATAAATTCGAATACAGATTCGGAACCGCAATTGAAGACACCGATCGCAAAACGGCCAACAGTGGAGGGATCTATGTTTCTCTTATTTATTATTTATGCCGCCGACGATGTTTTGTCTTTAGGTTGTTTAACGTGCTGCCATTTTTTATTGCTATCGTATCATTGTATCGTCTCGTCGGTACTTACAACAATTCGGTTTAATTATTTTAGTAAGTCTTCGTCTGTAGCGTAACGTGAGGAGTAAAATTGAGTTTATCTAACAACTTTAGTATGGCTCCTACACAAAAAACTTTTTGCTGTGTATAAAATATGTAACAATAAATTAAAATACTTTACCAACACAGGAAATTTAAAACTACATATTACAAGAAAACATGCAATTTGGTATAACGAGCATCTGAGGAAAGAACATCTTTCAGAAAACGCTCATCAGAATTAGGAAACACTAAACCAGAATATATCTCGAATATATCTCAAAATCACTCCATAACTAGTAATTCATCAATCAGTGTAATCAATCACTAGTAATTCATCAATCAGTGATGATATGCTTTCCCGATTGACCACTTCCGGAGTTTCCACTTCTTCAAGCCAAATTACAAAGCACAGACATCAACTTAAGCTATTTGGTGGAAAAAACTCAAATGTATTGTCAGAAGACCAGAAAAAAATATGCGATTTAAGCCTTTTAAAGTTAATCGTGAAAGATTTTCAACCCCTGTCTATTTTAGAAAATTCAGGATTTTTGAAATATAACAAAACATTAAATTCAGCCTACCAAGTTCCTAGAGGAAATATATTAACAAACAATTCTGCCAATAAAATAGTTAGAAGTTGCAAAATTAAAACTATACTGCGTAAAGTGAAATATGTTTCATTAACTAACAATATTTGGCAGTCAAATAGCAACATATATCCTATCACTAACTTGCAAATTTGTCCATGATATATTACATTCAAGAGTACTAAGTGTAAAATAAATGTCTTCTGTTCACCACACAGAACAAAATATTGCCGAATGGAATATAATATCAGAATGTGTGCCACTATTAAAACCGCTAGAATTAATGACAACTGAATTGTCGGTATGTTACAAAGTCCACAGTCATACCATTAATTAGAGGACTGCAACTTAATGTACGGAATTTGACATCAGAAACAGACATGTGTATATAGTTGTAATCCAAACTATTAGAAACTATTTGAAAGCGTTTAAGCATATTGGAATCTAATAAAATTGTGGCCAAAAGCACATTTCTTGACCCACGTTTTAAGAAAATAGCATGTGATCTGGAAACAAATGCTAACAGTGCGCAAATGTGGTTATTGGATGAAATTGGTGCTAAAGTTTCCATTTCAAATGTAATAACTAAAACCAACTTCAAGGTATATAGTTCTGGAAATTCTGGACCATCGGAAAATTCCGAATCAAGCAGTCAATTGTCACTATGGTCATATTTTATAGAAAAGGTAAAAGCTATTAAACCAAACGCTACACCCGCAACGACTGTCGCCACCCTCTCTGTTCAACAATATCTCGAACTTGCCCATTGCGATCTCGCAAGTAATTCAATGGAGTTTTGGAAAAGACATACATTTATGGTGGCCAAATTATGGGAATTATATGAAAAGTATGCTTGTATACTCGTCACGTCAGTGCCAAATCCAAAAAATGTGCATGATTTTATTTTTGAATAGCTGTTAATAATTTTGAATAGCTGGAATAATGTTTTTGTTATTATACTTATATTTTCTAGTTATTCGTTATAATAGTGGTATATTTATTTTATTTTTTGTTATTCTTATCAAACCAAAGAGGAAGATTTTATTTTTATTTAATTGTTATAACCTAAAAATATTTTATTTAACTGGTTTTGCTATTTAACTAAATGGTATGTTTAGTTTATATTTCTTATCTTTAAACTATATTTTGTATTTTTTTAATAAAAATGTTTATTTTTATAGAATGTATATACTTTTCAATAATTCAAAGAATATAGGTATTTTATTTTCATACTGGCTAATGAACGCCTATGGTCTGGTAACATACTCTATGTAACGAATCCTAATTCGTAATGCCATAGTCATCAACGAGACAGTTGAATACCTATCTATTCGTATCCCTTCCTTTTTACGGTTGCCTAACCTATTTTATAAGATTTAACATTTAGATATGTATCCGTATAATGAATACAAATATCTGTTGGTTCCGAATACGTATAATACGAATATCAAAAGCATTCGAATTTTTACAACACTAATTTAAATATCTGTGGAATTGTAAAAATTTTAAAATAATGTAAAAATTTTGTTTGTTAACAATTAATTGTGTTAATGGACTATATCTGTTACAGGTCGTTATGTTGGTAGTCGTCCAATAAAGCTACGTAAAAGTTCATGGAAAAATAGATGCATTGATGTTGTAAAAAAGAAGGAAAAAGAAAAGGCAGCCCTCATAAATTTACTGACATCAAACAATGGAAGATGAACTTAAGAGACAAAACAGGAGGATGTATTGATGAATTAGTAACATCTCTTACTCTTTTCTTTTTATTACTTCATGTTTTATACCAGTTTGTAGTTACATATTTTTGTTGAAATGTAAATGCAGAACAAATAAACTGATTTTATTTTATAGATTATTATATTCATTTTTATCTATCAAAACTATACTTATTTCTATTAACAAGTGATACATACTGGCAGATGCATTTTTACCTTTGAACTCAAAAATTATTCAAGTCTTCTGTGAGTATGTAAAACCCGACAAGGACTTTCCCTCAGTCACGCCAGTAAGCAGGCTGAGTAAGGCAATATGGAAGAGGTTTTATATGTTGGTTACTAACCAATCTGTACACATCATGGAAAAAGACGTCATCACTGACATGTGACCGTTACTTCAGAAGACGCTTAAGTTACGGTTTCCTTAGAAGGCGGCGACGTTATCTAACGGCCGTAATGTAGCCGTGGATAACGTCATTAAAACTTCGTCTATGCATACCAGATGGCGTTGGTTGTGGGCGTAACGTCAAATAGCGGTGCCACCATTTATATGACGATCGTCATAGCAGTGACAAACAATCGGGGAAACGTTTTTTCCTAGTAGCGGTGATCATTTTAAAATTAAAAAATGCGAAGATGATGAAACGTTGATTGATTTTGTAAGAAATAATCAAGCTTTATATAATATGAAGCGCGAAGCTATAGAAAAACCCACTTAAAACAAAAAAATTTGAAATGCACCCTCGGTAGCACGATTCCTAAAGATCTCGCACTCCTCCAAATTATAGTATTCGTCTTCTGATGACTCACCTTCCAAATATAGCGATAATGCTATGTCTAGATTGTCTGGACATCACTTGTCACCGTTCTTATGCCCTAATCAAAATGGGGACGGAAGCATCATGGTTTGAGGATTCATGTCATCAGAAGGGGCGGAAGAAATTTTCTTATGCAATAGCCGCCGTTATGTTGCAATGCTTTAAGATGGCTTAAAGCAAGCAAGTGTCCATACTTTGCGGTGGCAGCTTGGAGGATTTATCAGCATCATAAAGCCCTTGCCACTGGGCTCGAGCATTAATAATAGGGTACGTGTGTTGGAAAGGCCGGCACAGTCTTCACACCTATCGTCCATCGAACATTTTTGGCACATTTTAGAGAGAAATGTATTACTAACAAGAAAAAACCAAACTTTAACAAGAAATATTCGAGGAATGGCAATTATTTCTCCCGATTTATGTCACAAGTTGATATCGACGATACCTAAACGCTGAAAAGCGGTTGATTATTAAAGCTCATGGTGGATCAAGAAAATATTAAATTTGTCAATAAATGATATTAAATAATATACTTAGGAAGTTATTATTTATAATCCAGCCTTGTTACTATTTTTCTTAAAATGTAGGGGTGCCTAATACATATGCACACACACACACACAGAGTCGCTATTATGTACGGACACGGTCAAATATCTTGAAAACGCTTTGATTAAAGTTTTAGGGTTAGAAGCGCATCAGCAACTGAGAAGGCTATTTAGCGACTGGACCTACAATAGCTTAACGTGGGTTCCGAACCACGGTCATCGGCTACTGAAAACCCCGGCCAGCACCCCCCTCGGGCTATCAACCCTTGGTTTTGTGCTTAACCATCAGTATCTCGAAAAGCCTACCTACTGGCGAATGATCAACGTAGAAAACCTCTCCTGAGGCATCTGGTCTTACCCAGCCCCCAACTGGCGTGACTGGGTATGATTCCTTGTCAGATTTATAACACTCTTAGAAACATTCACAAGAATTTTGGAAAAATTCCTTACCTAGTAGAATCGAATCCACTCCACGCTAATTGCTGTAGCCTCAGACTGATGCCTTAGACATTACGGCTAACATGGTTCTAGAACGCGTTGACACTTCTTAATGAAATTTTATACACAAACATCAGGAAATGTTTGCTTTTTTTTTAAATGACAACAGTACTTGAATTTGGCATTGTTAGAAAGAGCATTATTTTCTGAACGAGGTAAATTTATTTAAAAGCTCTACAGGCCCTGAAGGCCTAGGGCGTAGAACGAGGTAAATATTGTTTGTTTTTTTTCAAATTAGATTTTAAAAAATGACTATATGGTGTTTCGGTCCGTTTTAGGATAAATATATTTTTCATTTAGTAGGCTATTAATAGATAAATTAATAGGAAGGCTATTAATGGATATTAATGAATAAATGGATGACAGATGTATTTAATTACACCTGACAACTGTTAACGTTAATTTGTAAAGGAAGACAAAAAATAAAAACTAATAACGAAAATTCATTGAATGTTGTAATTAATGTAGAAGACAATTGTATTGTTTTGTATGCCTACTAGATGAAAAATATATTTACCCTAAAACAGACCGAAACACCTTTAGCCATTTTTTGAACATATATTTAACAAAAAAAAACCATACAATATTTACCTCGTTGAATTCAGAAAAAATTGCCCTTCGAATTATTATTCCGGGTGTCAATCCGTTCGTTTGAAACATTTTCCATTCTTGACGACGTTTAGCCAAAATTTAATTTGGCATTTTCAAGTCATTTTATCAAAGACATTTACGTTAACCAAGGGGTAGACAGAGCCTATATAAACCCAGTGTGTTCATGAGGTGGGTCTTGAAGTTAAAATCAATGTAGAACGGGGTGGAGGACAGGGTGACACAATGTCGCCTATTCTTTTATCAACCTGCTTTGAAGAGGTATAAATGTGGCTGACAGGCTCAACACAGTGTCTAACAATGAACTACCACTTTGTCTGAACAGAAAAGTTTTTGATTAGTGCATCCTGTCCGTTATAACATACGCAAGTAAATCCTGGACACTCCCATCATATCAATTCAAAACCTTCAGGTAGCACATAGGGGAATGAAAATATAAATGCTTGGCATTACAAGGCAGGGGGAAAACCCTGCACATGGAGCAGAGAACAAATGAAAGTATGTAACATCCCAAGAGTCAAGGAATTAAAATGGAGGTGAGTAGACCAATAAAGCGAGGCTATGTTGATCACTACCGTCCTCAAAGAAGGCCGAAAATACAATGATTCAAGACATAACTTTTTTATATGTATATTTATTTTATAAATATGTAGCCCATAAGTCGATAATGATACGTGATAAGTCAATATTATGTGATTAGTATCATGAAATAAAATATGGAAAATGTAGGAGAAAATGGAATCCATATAAATTGCAATAAAAATATACGCATTATTTATCATCTATTTATAAAATAATAACAATTTCAAAATAATTATGTAACTTACTAGATAAATATGGAAGTATATAACTAAATAGGTAAAACATTAATATATATTTCAACAAACAAGGATCCTTGCTGAATATAAATGTTCAAGAAAAATTAACTTGTATATCATGCTGATACGTATTGTTCCTGTAATAAAAATTTTAATTCACACAGCGGACATATACTTACACTATCAATCGTCAGTCTAATGAAGTTATAATTTTACAATTATTATAAACTAGCTTGTTCAGAGATTCATTACGACTACTTTTAATTCTTAGATTTTAAGATGAAAAAAAATTAAAATATGAGGCAAAATCATCGGCTGGTTACTAATAGATAATGAAACATTTAACGTCATATATACATGTTCAATCTAAGCTTTATATTTATAAATCTTATGATAAAACTAAATATCTTGTCTCTAGCTACACATATCTTTTGAAGTAGAGTGTAAAAAAGCAGCAATGTAACGTTTAAGGCAAATAATTTGACTCACTCTGTTCGAAAATGCAACGTCACAAAAAGGGATTGTGTCAAACAGCTTACGCCTATTTTTGTACTTGTACAAAAAATACGCAATGGGTCCCAAAGGGTGTAAATAATAAAAATTCAGGTGAGTATTGAATAAAAATATATCACATTAATTATAAAAACAATTAGAATTTCAGTTGTTAATTACCACCAATTAAACCACTAGTAATAACATTTATAATAAGGCCTAAATTAAAATTGAAAAAAAAAACCAATATTAATATTGAAGCAATTTTTGATACAACAAAATATTAAAAAACTGAACAATGTTAATTTCTAATAAATAAAGGAACCAGTCAAAAACTTATTTAACTTTTTTTAATATAGTGGGAATTCAAAGTTTCTCATACTGTTTTATAATAATTTGCCAAGAAAACCTTATATATAAATATATAAGAAAATCTACTCTGTAAGATATTTCTTTCTTAATATTTATTATTATGCATATAATTCATTTAGCATTATTTCAACAATATCTTTTGCAGAATCATTTATGTTTAAATCTTTGTCCACTGTAGTTCCATCTAAATTTTCATTTGATTCAGTATCTTTTCTACTGTCTTCATTTTTATCACTATTTAAAGTACCATTATTTTGATTTACATTATGTAATGTCAAATTGTCTACATTTTTGTTTTCTTCCGAACATTCCATGCTTTCTTTACCTGAATAGTCATTATCATCATTTAGTTTGATTTTTTTATTTTGTCGTTCATCATCATCATCATCACTATTGCTTCTAAACCTTTTGCTAATGCTTGCACCTGATATTTCTTCTGGATCATTAATAAGTACATCTTCACTATCAACAAGGGACTGCTTTGTTTTTTCATTAACTATTTCATCAGTCTTAGTTGTATCATCAATTATATTGGTTGTATTAGTGTTTACTTGGTTACTGACAGGTTCTTCTTTACTAATAAAAATTTCCTTATGAACTGATTGTCCACTACTAGTAGCAGATATTTCTTCATTAGATTGTTCATGAATAAGCTTTTGATTATCTACTGATTCTTCACTGGCGGACATTTCTTTTTCATTTGATAATATTTCCTCACATGATAATATTTCTTTACTCATAGAATTTTTATCAGTACATGTTTTGTCTCCATTTCTTGAATCTTTAGTATTACAAGATGACTCTCTGTTAGTTAATTTATCGTCAATAACAGACACTTTTTCGTTAGTCGCAGGTAATATATTGTCGAGAGGTTCTTTGCAATCACTTTTATTAGAAACATCATTATTAGAGGAAATTTCTTCATTAAGAGTTTCAACCTGTTTTGAACTAACATCAATGATCTCTTGTAGACCCCTTGTATCAGGACTTTCCACTAATACCTCTGGTATATTAGATGATTCAGTAGAAGTAAGATTAGTTAATTTATCAGTTAAATTAGATTCACTGTAAGTGATATCTGCCATAAACTTTTCTGCACTAGTTGATGAAACTTCGTTTTCTTCAATTACTTTAACATCTTCTTCCTCATCACCTGAAAGTTCTAAACTAAATTGTTCACTTTCTTCATTTGCTTTATCACTGTCATTTGATCTTTCATTGTCTAAATCATTATTTGAACTGTCCGGTGATTTAGAAATGTTCATTAACAGTTGTTTTTCAACGCCACTCTCTGATTTAATGATTGTTTCAGAATGATTTTCATCCTGACTATCTTCTGAACTGCTATCCATTGATTCATCTAATGCAGTTTCAACATTAGTGGTATCCGGTTTTTGCTTATTTTCTTCAATTTCACATAATGATTCTACTTGTTTAGCATTTTCAACAGATTCTTCAGCATTATCAGCATCAGCTTCACTGTTTGGGTTTACTTCCTCAGATGAGCTGTCATCAGCATTATTTTCACTGGTTATGTTACTACGGTTTAAACATTTTTTGCTTTTCTTCAGTAATGATTTTAAAGGCGTGCCATCAATATTATGCTTTTTTTGTTCTTTTATTTCAACACTTAACACATCCGAAAAACTGACGCTTTTGCGCGACTTGGAGCTCGAAACTAATTCATTCCCAGATATCCGTGTAGGAGTAGAGAAGCTTATATTACCATGGTTGTCACTTTTTAATTTTTCAAAGTCTTCTAATAGATCCATTTTTAATAGCTTCACATATAATTGTTTCTGGGGCAAAGATGTTACTTCATATTCTTGCCCTTGAATTTTACTTATTCTAGTTTTTGGTATGGCCTGAAAAAAGAAAATAATGACAAAACTAACACTATGCTTCAAAAATACAAGGATGTACAAAGTGGCTCAAAAATAAGAGATACAAATCTACACTCAGTGAACAAAAACCAGCAAACAAAACCGCCAGAAAAGATCAAAATGATAGAGCACAGTTTATGACTGCATGCCAAGCCGCTGGTCATCCATTAATATTGCAGGATAAGAAGGAACGATCCGATATCAGGTAGAGTGAGTTTAGAAGGGAATGCTCAATAATTGAGCCAATTGTTTCATAGTTCATCAAATAATGGAGAAAACAGGAGAATTTGATACAACCTTGTTCCAGATACTCATTGACTTCAGGCAGGCATACTGCCGCGAAAAAAGAGCAGTCATATGCAGGGCTATGGAAGAAATGGGAATATCAAATTAGTACATTAGTTTAACCCAGATGATGAAACATGGCTCTAAAGCTACTGTCCTAAGATCTAATACAAAGAAACATGAAAGTCAAGATCTATAATTCTATAAAACATTCATTTTGACAGTAGTTATTTATAGATGTGAGGCATGGACCATCACAAATAAAACAGAAGAGATGCTTACAGCATTTGAAAGAAAAAACAGTATTTAGAAGAATATTTGAATTTGTTGTGAATGATATTAGAATTTGGAGGACCAGGTATAACTTCAAAGCCAAGTAGACCAAAAGGCATGGTGGTGGGATAATGAAAGAGATCCTGAAGATCTACTGCAAATTCAAAAATAGAAAGGGGCTGTTGGGATCGATCCAGTTAGACATGAAAAGTGATGGAGGGTCAAGGTTCATTGATGGGTTGCAGAAGTTGTGACAATCATAAATAGTTGCATATAACAATATAAATTATTCAGCTATAAAGATGTGTCCATAAGGAAATATTTTCACAATTAATGCTAATTTATTAAACTTACGTTTACAACAGGAGCATTTGAAGCTTTCAGTTTAATCTTAAAGAAACCAGGTTTTGAACCATTTGATGAATTACTGATACTATAAGTTGGCAAAATGGCATTCCCATATAATTTTAGATTTTTTTTTTCCTTAGACACATTTGGAATTTCCAGTTTTACGAAAGCAATTTGCTCATACATTTTTTTATCTCTTTTATATTGGTTAACTTTAAAGATATTATTTTTTAGAGGCTTTAGGTGTTTTAAAGCTAGATCAATATTGTTTACTGTAGATTGTTTAGAATGCTTCTCTAATACTTGCTCATCATATGTTTCTACTTGTGGTTGTTTTGAAATATTATTCATAAATGAGCTTTTTTGCTTTTTTTTGTATCTTAATTTGGTTTGTAAGTTATCTGTTTTAGAAAGTTCTGGCTAAAATTAGAAGTATTCATAAGCTTTCATATTACAAAATTATACATATATCATATTTAAGACATACTTACAAACTGTTTGGAAAGTGCTTGCTTGATTTTTGTCACTATATCTAGGTATTTAATACAACCTAGACATATACAACCTTTAGTCAGTTTTGTTGTTGTTATATGCTTCAGAATTGTATCAAAATAATTCCAACCTTTTATGTATATTAAATTTTCATCACTCATACATAATGAACATTTTTGTTGATGTGGAACAAAATTCTTAATATTTTCTCTTAATTGTGATAATATCATAAAATCATACAGGCAAACTGGGCAGACCTTCAAGATATCCTCTATTTCAGAAAACTAAAATAAATTACTGTAGAATGGTGGTATTATGGTTTTTTCCAATTTACCTCTTTCAGACCAATTTGATCACCTATATACTCAGTTATTTTGGATGTAATATATTTAGCGTCGTCTGCCAATACTATTTTGGTATTGTTCTGGCACAAAAAGCATACACCACGTAATAAATTCATTTTTAACTGCAAGGTTTTTCGATGTAAATAAACAAATTTCTTTTGCTATGTTAGAAACTTGTATAGAAAACCGCGTAAAAATTTTAGGAAGTGTATTTTGACATTTATAACCAAGGTTATGTTTATTTCTTCTTTAAAAATGTTGGAACATTTATCAAGGTGAATTTTTGGTAATTAACATTTATTAATCAAAAATATTACAGTATCGCACTGTACTAGACACCATATGACATAAGGGATTTAAAATCTTAGTGGTATTTTTGAGGTTGGCAAAATAAATTTAAAACATTTTTCTGAAAAATTATATATTATTTTTTGAAAGAAAGTATCAATCAATACATTTACTATATATTCTAATCTATCCTCTTCGGTTGCTATTTTCACACTTCTTCAAATGTTTTAAACTATAGATGAGACAACAAAAAAAATGTATATGCCAGAATAGCAAATAGTGAAGAGCATATCTTTTACCCAACTTCAAAATGCTTCAGAACGTCCTCAATCATAATAGCTTTGGAATATGATCTATTGTTGCCAGTAATCAATTTGATATACCAAATGTATAGTTTTTGTGTATTATTTCCTCAGGATCTCCCCAATGTTTCTGTCATGTAAACCTTGTCATAAATTCACTTTTCATCACCAATCACAAACTTGTACAATAAATGTTTGTCATGTCAGAAATTATTTCCAAAATTATGTTATAGTTAGATATTTACTTAATGACCACTAACTAAACATTTTAACAAAGTGAATGAAGTAAAACTTGGACACTTCGGAATTTTAATAAGGCGGAAATATTCATTGTTCACCTGATTCAATTGGTACCCATTTCCCTTCTTTTTGAATTTTTCCCATTGCTTGTAAACGCTTCGAAACAGTTTGTTGGGTAACACCAAGTTGCTCGGCTAGTTCTTTCTGAGTCTGACGTGAATCTGCATCAAGTAGAGCTTGTAATTTATCATCTTTAACCTTAGTAGGGGCACCTTTACGTTCACGATCACTTATGTCGAAATCACCATTTTTAAATCGCCTATACCAAAACTCACAGGTGCTTTTAGATACAGTATTGTCCCCAAGAATATAACAAATTGAAGTACATGCTTTTGCAGCGCTTTTCCCTTGATGAAACTCGAAACGAATACAGTTACGAATAAATTCTTTCTGGCTAGCCATTTTCATAACTATTTTTTTAGGTTATTTTTGCAGTTGTCAAGTTGATTATTCATAAGGTACAGATATTATTACGTGATGAAAAAGCGAAATAATATTCGTTTTAATATACACTTGGTGAATATACTACTAATGATTTTAGAACTTACAAGTAATAAAAACCTGTTATTGATAACGATTTACTGGGTATTTTGTATTAAAAGAATAATTTGTATATATTCTTGGCATTAGAAATAAGGTGCTACATAACTACTAAATTTATCGTTTAAAAATATTCATTTTATATTATCACGAAAGGATATTTATTATTCACGAAAATCCCAGAAAGCTGTAGCTAAGACTTTTCCTGTAGATGAAATCATTTTTGCTTTCTCTGCCATACTTTCACCTGTTCTCACTGACTTACAGACTGCAAATGGTCACTGCTTAGACTCTGGCATGTAATAGCGAATTCTTGTTTCAACAGTTATAAATCATAGAAGAAATTCAGCAGAATTGTGTTTAAGTAAACCGAAAGTTTATTCACAACTGATAATTCGTATGCGTTTCTGGTCGACTGTTAACATGTGGAACACATCGAGCGAAACGCTTTTTGATACACAAAACATCGTGTAAAATGTAGTAGATTCAATCCATTACAATGTTAACCAGATCATCTACCGTCAGTCGGTATTCATTTAATGCAATATTATGGATTTTTGACGATTTTGTTGGTAATTGAGGTTATTGGGCGAGTCGAACATTTATTATCCTCAACAGATGTATGACCACGTTTAAATTGTTGGGCAATGACAAAGAAAATCATCATCATTCGCAATCATTAGAATCGATCAACGGATTGTCATTATAGCGCTTAAAGCGACAGTACCTTTTGTCACCTCGTTATGAAAAACACGATGGATCAAAAAGCTTATACTAAATTTTGTTTCGATCTCGGTAAAGCTTTTACAGAAACATTTGAATTCATGAGAAAAGTTTAATGGTGCTGATTTTTTATTCCGTACATGTGTGTTCGGGTGGTATAAGCAATTCTAGGACGGTTGTGATGATTTGAAAGACGATCCAAATCAAGGTCGGGCAAAAAAACAAAAATCGCTATGAATTGGTGGAAAAGTGCGTAAAATGATCCCCTACGATGCAAATTCGACTATTAGATGAATAGTGGAGGGGTTAAATATGACCAAAGACATGATCGAGCACCAGAAAGTTGGTATTTGTTATATTGACTATTTCCAATTCCCAAAACACAAACTGGCAAAGAAAGGAATGTTTTATGACAGTGTTACCCAAGTCTAAGAAGCCGTGACGAGGATCATTGAGGCGATTCCGAAAAACGTCAAAATAATCTATGCTAGCATTGATTGAACGTGCCCAGCGGTGTATACACTATATATATATATATATATATATATATATATATATATATATATATATATATATATATATATATATATATATATAATTCTAACACTGCATAGATTCGCCATCCGACAGGAAGTCGGCAAAATTATGGGTTGTTAATTGTGGATAGGGTCTCCCTATTCTTGATGAAAGAGCGTATGTCGGTACTTTTAATAATCTGAACATCAAGAGACGAAACATATGCCCTCCAATTGAAGGAATGGGTGGGGCCCGTTGGATGGACCTTAGATAGGCAAGTCTAAATAAAACCTCCCGACACTTAGCGGTAAAAGGGTTACCGGATTATATAGAAAAAAATAATTAAACTTTATTTTGATTTGTGCACTAATATTTTAGAGGAGTTGTGGGAAAAAACGAAAAAAAATTGACAAATTAAGAAGTAATAATCATAATTTATTATACTTATTTTTATTCATATTTACAAAATAAAAATAGAATCTGCTTAGCAGTATTTGCTATAACGCTCTAAAGTGTTTTACTTTTCAAAGTAGTAGTTTATAAAACAGGCCTAGTAGTATAGACTCATCTTTATATTAACATTTTCTTTTCTACCATATTAGACATATTGGCATTTTATAAGGAATTTTTATACAATTTTTGATTTAACTTGTTTATTGCTACATAGTGTTCAGGTTAGAAATACTATTTATAATTACCACCAAAGTGTAATACGGCCACTATACAAGATCTTCGTAATAAAATTTAAGCAGAATTTTTTTTCTTAAGCCTTTAACTAATCACCACGAATATCTAAAACAATTATATATAATTTGTAACTAATTAGAGATAAATATACAATTTGAAAATGTTTTTATAAAAATTAATTTAGTCAAAGTTGAAATACTTTACTTACCAGCCTTTAGTCTGACAATAATTGATTTAGGATGACTTTAACGAGAATTATCAATATCTTCCGATTTTCATCACAAGCAGAATAAGTAAGTAATGTCTGAATGATCGTGGCGAAAAACCCAAATAAAGAAAAAGAATATAACAACTAAGAATGCAAGTTCCCAATAACTGTGATGCACTTTCGAAAACCAAAATTCAACAGGCTATAAGAACATTAAAAAACATAAACGCCTCAGGATTGGATAATATACCAGCAGAATTGTTCAAAGCAGACCCAGAACCATGTTCCGAATTGCTACACCCTTTAATAAAACAGATGTGGGAGTCAATTAAAGTCAATTCCCAAAAATTGGAAAAAAGGATTTCTAATTAAATTATCAAAAAAAGGAGAATTACGCATTTGTGATCATTGGGTATAACATTACTAAATAAAATCATCAAAGTAGTAGCGTAAATCATTCTAACGAGACTGGTAGGTCATACAGGATCACAAATACGTCCAGGTCAAAGGAGGGATTTGAAATTCATATCTTGTGTATCAATACAAATCCTCTTCTCTTCAATAGTCTGTTAATTCTGACCTTAAAAATATCAAAGTGGGTTAATCCAGTATCCAATAGACCTTCAACTCTAGCCTAACAGATCTTGAATACTCGGATGACATATGCGTTATATCGCATCAATATAACAATATGTTCATATGCTACACAGACTTGCAGTGAAAGCCCAGACAGTAGGCCTGAAAATTAGTATAACAAAGATCAAATAGACTCCACATTAGAAACTGTACTCCTATTAGTCTCAACATAGAAGATGAAGCAGCATTCAGATAAAAGATGGAGGAGGTGGAAAACCTCAAGGAACTTTTGGAGTGCTGGTACCTGTGTGGAGATCAACACAATAAAAAAAAAACAAAAATCAACACAAACAAAACTCCGTATATTTTACAGCAATATAACTGCCACAGGCTGTATGGGTATGAAACGTGGAAAATAGCGAAGAAAACAACAAATAAACTTCAGGTCTTCATAAATAAATCCTGGAGGAAAATACTTTTCATATTAAGTTCCTCCTCATCCTCATTAATAGTTCATAAGTGGTGTTGGATTGCGCACACATTCAGAAAACAAAGTCTCTGTATAGGCAAAATAAGCCAAGAGGTGTTGGAAGACCTGCTCAGAGGTCTTCTCAAGAGAGAGAGAGAGATGATCTCAAGCTAAGCCAAGCCAAGCGAGTCCGACTTTGCTTTGAGAAACAAAGGCATGAACCAGTATGTGACTATCCACATTGAACCCCAAACGAGTCTGAGCCGGACCAAACAATTCAGTGTAAATAGCCACATACTGGGATGGGACTGACTTCGCTTGGCAATGTGAAGAGTCTCCGAAAAACTGTTTTTCGTGCGAAACGTGTGAAATATAAGAAGTATTTTTCAATATACGTGGATTTCTTAAATAAATCATATTTTCTACTTGCATTTATATTTTTTAACAAAAAAATGCCTTACGAAAAGTACAAAGAAATTTACTTAAAGAACTGCAATTGCCATTTCATTTATATCTCGTTTGTAAGGCTTTATCAAAGGGTTTGTATCACCAATAATCACATCAGAAGTTGAATCTTTAATTTATTACAAATTAGTATTCATAGCAATTAGTTATCTCTTATTTACTCTTGTAATAGTGCCGAAATAGTGCCAAAACACCGGTTAAAAGACTAGTTTGATTTGTGTCTTTAACCAATTAATATTTTTTTCATATATGTATGTATATATACACAAGTTTCGCGTTGATATTTGGCATAAATTTACATAACAAAATCCAATTAAAATGGGTTACTAAGAACAAAAAAAAAAGAATTAAATTACACACTAAATAAAAATATAATTCATCTTTATACAGAAGCTCTAATCATAAAGTTGCAATCAAATGCGTGTTTAAAATACATCTGTGTATTGATAGCTTTGGCTTTTATGAATAAAAGAACATAAGGAACTATATATAACATTCTGTCTACAAAAATACTTCAATAATGATTATTCGATGAGACTAATAGTATTTATAGTACGGAAAAGTGTTTATTAAAATGTAAATAATAATGGCTTTGTGGAGTGTATTAGTTATACGTATAATTTAGGGATACCATTTTAATTTTGTAATAGGTCTACTAAATATGTATATTTTTTGATACTTGACGCCGTTAGTCGTACTATGTATTTGTAATGTATTCAGAATCATTCTTCAAATGTCCAAAACTGTATATTACAATGGTCTTAAAGAAATTAATCACGAAACAAATTACTGAGTTAAATGGGACCTAAGTCAGGATGTGTTCCAAGTTTTTTTAATAATAATATTTAAGATTTTTAATGGACAAACTGGTAAAAAACCTAATAGCAAGTCAACTAGAAATACATATATCAGTAACGTAATTCAATGAACCTATCAGAGTTAAATATAATGCAGATTATATGATAATACTAAGTGTATTAGATTATTTATAAATATTAACATCAATACTATATCTTTAACAAAGAATTGAGAAAGAAGACTTGAGAAATAAAAATTATACTGATGCCAGAAACAAAATATAAACTTAACGCCATGATCGGCTTTATAGAAACAAAAGGAAAACTTTTCAATTCTATCAAAAGAACTTAATCTCGATAAATGTTAAAGCGAATGTTCTAAAAGTGCTTAAAAACCAACACTTACGTACGAATGTGATCTCTGGACCAAGATAAAAACAATAGTATTTGATCAAGTAGGCTATTTGTTTTCAAGAGAAAGCAAGAAACATCACTGCAATTCTCATACATGTTTCAATGAAAAGTAGAAATGTTTGCCTGATAAGAGTTGTTATGGGATGGCTTTGAGAAGAATCATCAATACCTTCAGTTTTTCATCACAACAGGCAGATCAAGAACAAGCAAGCAGATAGCTTCCCATTAACTGTAATACACCTTCGAAAACCGAAATTCAACGAGCTATAAGAGGACTAAAAAACAACAAAGCCTCAGGACTGGATAATATACCACAGCTCGGACAATATTCCCCATAATTGGAAAAAAGGGCTACTTTACTAAAAAAAAAGGCTTACAGACTTATGACAATTGGCGGGGTATAACGTTACTAAACATAATCATTAAACAAGTAGTATAATCCTGCTAATGACACAGGCCGGAAATAAAAGACTATAAACGCACCCAGGTTAAGCAGGCTTTAGACCGGGTAATAGGAATACCCGAAAAAAATATCAGCAATGAATCCAAAACATTTGCTAGTCAACTATGATATATATATATATATATATATATATATATATATATATATATATATATATATATATATATATATATATATATATATATATATATATATATATATATATATATATATATTTGTAACTGAATTCAATGAACCTACCACAGTCAAATTAAAAAATGTAAAATATAATTCTAGATGTATTACATTATTTATATATACTAACATCTATAGTATATCTTTGATCAGTACGTCCTTCCCGTTATGACATACAGAAGTGAAATCCGGACGTTCACATCGCAATCAGTTTAAAAAATACTGGTAGCACAGAGGGGAATTGAAAGATATATGCTTGGTATTACAAGACGGGTCAGAAAGCCCTGCACATGGATTAGAGAACAAACGAAGGTGTGGCATCATTCGAGGAGTAAAAAAATTGAAATGGAGGTGGGCAGGCCATCTAACGAGGCGATGGGACGACAGGTTGACCAAGGCAATCCTGGAGGTGATACCACTTGATTGTAAACGTCTACGAAGAAGACCGAAAACACGATGAACTGATGACATCGTTAAGTATATTGGATCCAAGAGGCAGAGGAAAGCGAGGGTTGGAAGCATTGCTGAAGAGACCTTCATGCTGCAGTGGATCGACACGGGCTGATGATGATGATACGATATCTTTAACGAGACTTTCAAAATAAATATAGAAAGGTTTTAAAAATATAACTTTAAGGAGAATATCGATATCAGAACAACGGGAAAACTTTTCAATATGATAAAAACAATCTAATCTCGATTCGATAAATGTCAAAGCAGATATGCTAAAAGTACTTAAAATTCAACGCTTCTGTCCACATGTGATCTCTGGATTAGGATAAAATAAGATTATATGGTCAAGCATGGACATTTGGTTGACACGTGGTATTTATTTCTTCGTAGTAACAATCATTTTCTGGGTTAAAAAAATAAAATAAGCTATGAATAAGAATAAATATATAATGACAAATCACAACGACCAGGTAAATTTGTGGTATTGGAAACTCTGTTATGAGAACAAATTTCAATATTCTACGGACAAATTCTAGAATGTCAAGGTTCTTCAATTTCTAAAATTTTGGTCGGAGTTTATGAAGAGGCTAAAAAAATTATATTTTACTCCAAATTTGAAATACTTGGCGGTCAAATTGTGACAAACGGGCCATTACTAAAACGACCTATTACAAAACTATTAAAACTATTCCTGTAAAGGTACTCTAATTGGACTTGTGAAGTAGTTTGTAGCACTCCCATTGGCTTGGTTAAAATTGTGTATCTGTATCTGCATGTATTCAAAATAAATGTCAAATTATATATTTTTAAGTAATATCACAAACGAAGTTAAACTTAAATAATCACTTGTATTGGTACTTGAAACAAAACATTGTATGCAGATTTGTAAGAAACTCACTTGAACTGCACATCTCCTTGGATACAGAAAAATATAAGAAATATAACGTAATAGACATGTTCTCTTTCAGTCAATACTATATTGTGTTATATGAAAATAACGACGCTAACATTTCTGATAACCCAACAATATTTAACCATAAATTTTGTCAATTAATTATACATTGTTAAAATATTTTTTAAGTAACTTTCGATTATAATACAATATTTAAATAACTGTTATTTTATCAGAAATTCATTTTGTGAAATACGTATTGTTGTCTGAAGAACTTAATAAATTATAAATATATTACATAAGGCAATAATGGCAACTCATAAGCTTTCTCGACTTTGATAAAACAATATATAACCTGTTTCAGACGATTTCTGCGTGTCTGACGTCAAACCATAAAAATCTTCTATTGCTGATGAATCAATTTTCTGCAAAAATAAAATGCATACTTTACAAACTAAATCTAACAAATTGTCTAAATAAGCTGAACATTCGATCTAGAAAAAAAGAATTATAAGAAGTATTTCTAAAACACGTTATCTCTTGTGATATATCACGTTTAGAACAAATAGAATCTATTAAATTTTTTCAGTTCCTTTTTAGGTGTACAAATAAGTTTCCGTCGTTTTCTATAAAAAATTAGGAATTTATTGTGAAAGAATGGTACATTACGTTTTATTCAAAGTATTGTCCATCACTAGCCACTATTTTTTCCCATCTTTCTGGCAGCATTCGGATACCACGTCCGATGAACTCTTTATCTTTTGAGGCTATCCACGAATCGACCCAATTTTTGGTACCTTCATATGATGTAAAGCCCTGCTTAGATAGACCATGTGCCATCGACCGGAACAAGTGATAATCGGAAGGATTTCCAAATAGGTTTTGACCGGCGGTGCAACATGCGGACGAGTATTAACATGTAGGAAAATAATTGTGTCGTGTCTGGAGTAGTAATAGGCGCGTTTTTCCTTGAATGCTCGGCTCATTCTCATTAATTGTGTTCAGTATCTCTACTGAACACAATTCCAAGCTCCAGTAATGGTTTCACTCAGTTTGAGCAACTCATAATACGACACCAAGCTGATCCCACCAAATACACAGCATGGGTTTTTTCCATGAATATTCGGTTTGGCTATCGATGTTGAAGCATGGCCAGGTGGTCCCATGATTTTCTCTTCTTTGGGTTATCGTAGTGGATCCATTGTTGATCACCAGTGACTATATGATGCAAAAAAAACCTTTTTTGATCCCTGGCAAGCGTTCAACCTCTCATCGGCGTTCACCGTCTCTCGGTTTAAGTTCATATGGAACCCAATTTCCTTGTTTTCGAATCATTCCCAACGATTTTAAATGATGTGAAATTGCTTGTTGAGTCACTTCTAATGCAAGTGCAAGTTCTTTTTGCGTTTGGGACGAGTCTTTCGGCCTTCCACGTCAAACTCACCGTTTTTAAACTTTTGAAACCACTCACTTCTCTCACTTAAAGCAGCCTCAACATATGTTTCCTCAAACAATCGATGCCCCTCAGCTATAGATTTCGTGAAATTATAGAAGTAAATCAAAAGTTTCCGCAAATCACGCTTATTCGACAAAAAACTTGACATTTTCACACGAAAAAAAAATGATGTGATGCTGATACGGAGTCACTCATATATATATATATATATATATATATATATATATATATATATATATATATATATATATATATATATATATATATATATATATATATATATATGTCACATAGCGTTAGATCACCAGAAGCTAATCAGGTCTAATACTCTCATAATCTGCAGAATTTTGCCATACATTTTCGATAAAAATGATAAAAATTATGTTATAATCTTCCAGTACTTAAATAATTTTAATAATTTTGTTAATAATGTCGATTTTGTCGCAAAATTTGACGTTTATTTCCAAAATAAAATAAATTACCTTAATAATCAAAGCATTGACCATCATTAGCTATTACTGTTCCCAGTGGCGGCTCGTGGGATTTTAAAGTGGGAGGGCGTAGAAAAAAATAGTCCTGCTGAAGAATTTATTTTGCTTTCCCCTTCCTACTTTTTACTTTTCGTGCTATTGAAATCATATACAGGAGGTGAACCAGGAAAATGAGTTAAATGAAAGAAACTGAACGGAAATAAAATATGGCGTTTTGCTCTGAAAAATTGTTGGCGTCGCCCCCACGAACCGCCACTGCTTTTTCCAATCTTTCTGTCAAAGAATTGATTCCGCTTCAAAAGAACTTTTGGTTTTTTGAGGCCAACTATTTATCAAGCCAAATTTTCACTTCCCTGAAGGATTGTAAGTGTTGTTCTAAAATCCGTGCTGCATAGATCGAAATAAGTGGTATTCCGAAGGGACTAGGTCCGGTGAATAAGACCGGTGCGATAGGACGTACCATTTAATGTTTTCGAAATAGTTATTTATACATTTTGCAACACTTTATCGTGTCTGGGCGTATTCTGGTTGTTTTTCCTTCCATGTTCGGTTCAACTTTATCAACTGTTGTCGGTATCGATCGCCAGTAATCTTTTGACCAGGTTCCAACAGTTCGTAATACACAGCTTCCCTACAATCCCACCAAATACATAGCAAAGCCTTCCTTCCACGTGTATTGCGCACTGATTGTGATGTTGAAGGCTGGCCTGGTTCTACCAATGTTTTTTGCACTTTGCACCTTTGCACCTGTTACAACTCGAAGCAAAAAATGTTTTCTTTTCTGTTTGGTAAGCAAAATTTCCCAAGTGGTTTTTCGCCTTTCAATGCCTCTCCTTCAATTCATATGGAATTCAAATCTGCATCCTCAAACTTTTTCGGCTGCCTTGTACGCTCCTTATCTTTTATATCAAAATTACCACTTTTAAACTATCGTTCACACTTTTTTTTTGGGTCGGAGCATGTTCATCATAAGCTTCAACCAATAATCGATAACTTTCAGCAGCCGTTTTCTTCAAATGAAAGAAGTTTATTAAACTTCCCCGCAAAACGTCTTTTTCTGGTACATAATTCGACATATTAAAAGCTATGAAAAACTATGTTTTTTGCACAATGACAATTAATAACAACTGGCTTTTGATGGCGTATGTTTACTCTTCCAAAACGCCATAAACATAATTAGTCTATACCAACAAATGTATTAGTAACACAATCTCTTAGCAAAATCAACATTATTAACCAAAACACCTATTAATATTCTACGTTGTAAACAGTTTTCTCTATTTTTTTGTCACGAATAGCAACTAAACAAATGCGCAATAAACTATTAGGTATATGATTATACTTACATCGACTTGATCATCATCAAACAACAACCAAAAACCATGACTTTTAACTATACTAATATAATGGCCACGATTAGGCCCACTTCCACAATGTATCACAACTGCTACTAAATCATATAACCTATCAGGATTTACGGCATCATCCGACTAAAAAAAGAAGTTTATATTTTCTATCGATTTTATATTTTATTAGGTGTACTGAAAATTGTGATTGACATTAAATAGTTTATATCGTCCTTTTATAGTTGACAATTTTTTTGTGTGCATGCCTCAACTTGCCATGTTTTTCGGGCACTTTATGCGTGTATAAGCTGTGAATATTATGTTTTCAATGTAATTAACAAGAAAAAACTTTAATTTTTAATTCACTATCAATAGTACAGTTTTACTTGTTATATATTTGAAGTAAAATATTAATACCAGCATTTTAATAAAAATATTTAATGTTAATCAGTAAAAACAGCATCACAAAACCGTTGATGTTATTGGATATGTCGCAGCGATACGTGTAGTAAATCATTTTCGGAACATTTATATTGCTTTATTAATTTTCCAAACCGTCGAAAACTTATTAAATCAACGAAACAAAAACATAAAAATTTGTCCAAAGGGTGCTAAATGTGATTTGTGAGTTAAGAAATGTGGATGAGGTGATGATCTATTCCCACTGATCGATCATATTAACAAAGATGCGTATATTTGTTCACTTCATTTTGAAGGAGAAAGTGGTTCAACAACACCCTGACCCTATCAGTTGTGTAAAAAATTATGTATCAAGTACTTTTAATCAATTTAAATGGTAATGTAACAGCTCATGCTATAACCTCAAATGATCAATGTTTATTGTAGGTAAAAGTAGCAAGGGCCTATTTGGCTGAAAAATATAAATAAACTCATGGCACAACTAAATTATTTTAAAAAATTGCTCCTATGGAAGAGTATAAAAGTATTAAAAGAAATAAAAATTAAAATATGCTCCAAACTTAATATAGAAATAAATCTAATGTTATAAATATAAAGTTAAAAATATAGATATAATGTTATAAATATAATAAATATAATGTTGTAAATATAATAAATATAAAACTAATATGTCTGAATGACTGTGGCGTGTTCATACATATATTTTTTTCTTTATATGGGTATTAAAAGAATCGATAACAAAATACAGAAGATTAAAAGAAACCGCTATAATTAATTTAAATAAAAATAACTGTATTGCTATGCCTTCGGTAGATTTAAATTCAATATGGTTCCCGATTCTAAAGAATACAATTAAAAACATTTAAGAATTTCAATAAACAATTATAATCACACTATAAACCTCACTTATATATATTTTTTTGGTAGTATGTCACTGTCATTAAAAACTAATTGTCAATGTAAGTACCATTGACACACAAAAAATATATTTTTATCTCTTCATAATTTGTAGAAATTCATATACTTTATTTTTAGGTTCGTTTTGAAAACGAGAGCAGAATACTTCCCGAAACGTTAACGTTAAAAGTTTGTATATTTCTTTAGAACATTTTTATATTTTTAAAATTTTGTTCATTAGGCAAATTTATTACAAAAAAAAATCACTGAGAAATTTGTCTGGTTTTTTTGTTTTTACCCAGTGATTCTTTATTTACATAAGAACAGATATTTTGATATTTTTTGAGTTTTAGATCGTAGCGAAAAACCCAAATAAAGAAAAAAATAAATGAATACAATTGTCATTCTAACCTTTCAACAAGTTTTGTTTTATTTCCACGTTGGGGACAGATATGGCATTTTAACCATCGTTGTAATTGAATACAATTATGTGCTTCTATTGTGGGATTCACTAATAAAGCACCATCAATTAATTTTTCATTTAGTTGCACTGATAATAAGGATAATGATCTTTGTTATCCAGTCATATTTATAAAAAGTGCCCGAAACTTTCATAATAGGTTTGTTCTAGCAAAGATTTCAAACGGTTCCAAACCGTCCGGAGTTTGTGCAGATGACCGAAACATTCGCATACATTCGCCTGTGCAAACTCCGGACGATTTGAAACCGTTTGAAATCTTTGCTAAAACAAACCTATTAAAGCCTTATTAACATGGCGGACGTGCTTGCGCGCAACTAGTCCTGAATAACTTGAATGAACTTGGCCACAATAATATTTACTTTTAATGATATCCATCCTTGATAAGTTAAGCTAAGGACCAGAAGAGTTACATATTCGAAATTGTATGTTGTGTGAATTTAATGAAAAGGAAGCAAGAAGCGTTAGATATTCGCAAGGTGGTTTACCAAGGTCAGATCGGGAAATTTTGCCTTGTTTCATGTGTTCCGTTCAGTAAGGTCAGTCAATAAAGAATATTGTGTTTTACGCGAAGTTGTTAAAGCCGATCTTTGGTAGACTATAGAAGAACTATCGAGTAAGATTATTTAACCATGCCCATCGGATCAAGAATATTGCAAGCACACTGGTAAAGTCAATATATTCAAGAAGGTATATTGGTTCCATAAAGCCTATAAGAAGAAAACAAGGCTAATCGCTTAACCACATGTAATTTGTTGTGGGCCGTTTGTTCTGTGGACTAATGGTTCTTCAAAACATATACTTTACTACCTCACCGGCAGCGGTGTTCTGGCGGACTAGGCAATTGAATGGTCCCGGTTTCGAATCCTGGTACGGGTATGGATTTTTCTATGGTCTACCCGACTTTAATGGGGGCACACTATAAAGTTATGGATTAGTTAGTCACTAAAAGAACGCCAGATCGTTGACGTGACTTGACTAACTAAAAAAAGAAAATAACTACCTCAAAATTAGATTTATACAATAAAAACGTCGTTCTTTGTGTTTGAAGGAACATTCAAGGCATAATCCATTTTGAAGTTCCAGAAGCAGACATTCAGAGCTAGTTAATAGGATGGTTGTCAACTCGATACGAGTATGACGTCAGCCATGGCTATTAATTTTGCTGAGCCACTGCTGAAGAATTATGTGTTTTATAGTGGTTTAAATAACCCAGCTTAGATCTGCATGGTCTTCCGCATACTGGGCATTTAAGGTCGGGAGGATACAGAAATGGTAAGCATGGTCCAGCCTGTATGATATTTGTTGCCTGCTTTTTAGCGATTATTGTATATCTCCTCTTGTCAGTTGGATCCGTCGTTTGCCATTCAGACACGCTTGATATGGAGTTCTTTTGAGACGATTTTACGACGTCTTTGTATCTTCTCTCTGGATCTACCAGATTCGTTTCTTGTTCTTTAATTCGCCATAGAGGATTTGCTTCGACATCCTAGTGTCCTGCATCCTTTGACAATGTCCTAACCATCTCAGCTGAGCTTTTATGACTTAGGATTTTATGGTCAAACTGTTAGATCTTTCAAGTACCTCCACATTGGCCTGATACTCTTGCTATTTTTTTCTCAAGATTTTCCGGACTTTTTTATTCTCGGATTTTCTCGCTTGGGGATGAAATCTCCCGAGTTCTTTTATTTGCTTCCAATACATGACCCAGGATTCAACTTTATCCAGAAGGGTGGTAATTATGCTAGCATTGTAACACTAATTTCAGTGTGTTCCCTTTAAGTCTTAATTAATTAGTGATCACCCTTCTCATTAGACTCCAAAATTGGCACCAGCACACTTTATTCTATATATAACGTCTTTTTGCATCGTCAGCAGAGCAGGAAATTTGACTTCCCCAAATACGAGAAGTATGCTACTTCTTCCAGCATACCGCAGCTCTAAAATGCTGACTTCATTTTTGATTTAGCTTTAAGTTGTGCCAAGTTGAATAGTCTTCAACTGAATGTGGCAAAATACCTTTGACATTATGTAGGACAGCGGCAACAAACACGGAGAAGGGCGTCGGCTTTTATTTTGTTCTCGGCATTTTTCTTGTCTTGGACGTAGGGAGAACATATATGTTGTTCTTCGACCTGTTCTGAACCCACACTGATTCTCTGGTAGCATTGGTTCAACAATACCAGTCAGCTAGTATGACTCTAGCCAGAATCTTTCCTTCAACAGAGAGCAATAATATACCCTGACAGTTGTTGCAGTCAACTCTATCCACCTTTTTAAAAATAGATATAATGTCTGATGGCATTTCCTGCTTTCTCCAGCGCAGGCAGAATATTTTGTGGAGTTTTTCAGCTAATTAATAGAAAATGAGTGATTCTGCAGAATGGCAAAAGGAGACCTTTTGCAAAAAAGACTCAGGAAACTATTAAAGAATTGCGATGGGGGGTGTCACCTTCCCTAAGGATTTGCCTTATTCGCTCGATGTTACTCAATCCGGTTACTATTTATTTAGAACCAAACAAGAACTTTGAGCAACTTTTCATTAAAAGCTTCCTGTTTCAACATATTCTGAATTGAAAATATGTGCACTACATGGCAAAAAGATTGATAAGGAAGGTATATCACTGATTAAGAATAAAAAATATTGGAAAATTATTTTGTTTCAATTTTCGAAAATAAACAATTTCCATTACACCTAATATTTAAAAAAAATTAATATTATATACTTACAGTATTAAATAACCTAAGTTCTAACGGGAATACTACCCTATGTGAAACTTTTATGTGCCTATTATACTGTTCTACATATTTAAATCTTTTTAGATGGAGTGCAAGTATCGTTGGCAATTTTTTTACCCTCATTCTTTTTTGGGCTTCCTGAAAAAAAAGTACTTTAAGCAATTCTGTACTTTACACAATAATTTTCATAATAACACGAACGTCATTGTGTAGTCCAGAAATTAACGCATTTTTTATGGCGATATTCATTCCAACTGCATTTTAACAAAAATTAATTAAGAAAAAGGCATCATATTTATTTTACTTTAATCTATATCTATATAGTGACACTGGTCAACTAGCTGAAGAAATAATTAGATGCGGACAGAAAATAATCAAATTTAACTGATACTTGATGGAAATTCATTTTAAATAAACAAAGATATATATCTAAATTTCTACATACATTTCAAATTATATGAATTACAATTGTTTCGCCACACAGTGCGTTATTCAAATACGCACTATATTATAATAACGGTAGATTACGAATGACGAAAACATCGACAAAATTAAGAAGCTGGTGCTCGAAAATCGTCGTATGAGCCTTAGAGAGTTAGCTCAACAGGTGAACATATCTTTTAAGTCGGTTCATAACATTATGAGTAATATTTTGGGCATGAAACGCGTCGTCATATGACTGGTTCCGAAGGGGCCCAATTTTATCTAAAAAGAACATCGAAAGCAGGTCGGCAAAGACAAGAGTTCGCGATCCCACCTTCATGAAATGCACCGTAAAGGGCGACGGTATACATGGGTTTACCGTGGTGTGGTGCACTCCGCATTTCTTCCAGAGGGACAAAAGGTGAATAAGGTATACTATTTAGGCGCCATGAGACGTTTGCTCGAGAATATCCGCCGAAATCGGCCAGATTTGTTTAAGAACAATTTATGGATATTGCACCATCGTACAAATCTATCCTTGTACAAGAGTTTATAACGACTAAGCACTGTACTCGCTTGATATGATCCCGTGTGACTTTTTCTGTTCTGAAGGTAAAATTTCCACTTTGATGAAGGCGTTTTGCACCAATTGAGGCCCTAAAGGAAAATTCGCTGAAGAACATACCTCAATCAGCCTTCGAACAATGTATGGAGGATGGTATGGAATGGTGGCATAGTTGTATTGCACTCGATAGGTAATTCTTTGTAAGCGAAAAAATCCATTTTGAACACATAATTTTGTTTTAACAATTCCAGGGATTTTTTACACAGACTGTAATCCACCAAACGAAGTCGAGAGAGGCGTATGAACGATATTATGTTCAAAACATAATGCCATTATTAGTTTAAGATAAAAGTACCAGAATATCAGTTGTAATTATCATTGTGCCTCATTTTAAAGTTAGGACATTCTCACTGGACAACCTTTTACTTGGAATGTTAGTAAAAAGGAATATAATTACTTGACCAATTGATAGCAAATCACAAAAAGACGCATCACAACAGAATTTTTATATACATTTTTCTATATGATGCAATATTTACAATGAACTGCTACCACCACATAATTAATATTAACCAATAAGTCAAATAATTCATCATATGTGTAACATCTTTCAGTAAGGTAATTTTTTGATGACAGTATTTAAAAAAAAACATCATTTATAAAGTAACACATTCACTGATATCTGAGATTGATTGGTTTTAATTTTAGCAAAAATGATTAAATGAAAGAAGTGCTTACCTGATAACTACAACAATTATCACACTTAAATTTGTTATCACTACATAATGTTTCAGTATCACTAAAACATCTTAAACAATGAGTGATTGATGTATTTTGTTCTATGTCTACTTGCAAATCAAAAAAATCCTCATCCTTACTGCTCACATTTTCACAATTCAGGCACTTTGTCTCACTTGTAAGTATACCCTTAAAATCAAAAATAAAAATTAATTTTTTACATTAATAATACTGTTTTACTGAATACCTGAAATATTTCCTGTACCCATGTAGGTTCTGGTTGGTTATGAGAGGTTGTGGTTGTACCATTTTCACCAGATCCTTTTGATTTATTAACATTATTAGTTGTATTATTTGTTGTATTCTGTTGCCTTTCAGCTAAAAATATTGAACAACATGTAAGTTTGTAGTTTGTTGAAACATAATTAAGAAACTAAATTACTAACCTAAAATAATTTCACTTATATGGTTTATTAAAAAGTTTAAAAACTCATGTGCATCTTGCTGCATATAGTTGTCAAACTCCTCTAAAAATACAAGATAAAAATCGATAAATTCAACATGTATTAATAGATGGAATTTATGTGATCTATATTTCACATATGGATCAGGCTCAAAAATTCTCATCTCTACTATACAGACCTTTTTCTTTTCTTAACCTCGCTATGAATTTTTTGGGTGCAATAGAACCCACTTTTTTCTTTTGGGTAGCTATGTTGTGAAACAAATCTGCTAAACACGTAAGTAATGTTTCTTTTGTCCTCTTGTTTTTTGCTTTGTATTCTAGTACTTTGTCTCTAAATGGCTTGCAGAAATATAGAGCTTGCAGTACTGAATTGCTATAACAAGTATTACCAAACTAAAATGATATAAATTAAATTGATAATTTTGCTCATATATATAGAATAATTAATTACTTACATTTACTAGTCCAAAGTAATGCTCATTACATGGAAACTGTTCAGATCCAATATCTCTCTCTAATTGAGATATATTCGCGCCCTACAGGAATATTATAAATATGTTAATGTTACAGAAGGCTTATTGGCAGGTAATTATGCCAGTTTAATATTTTAGAAATCAATATTAATTTAATATTTCCCCAACGGGATATAAGATCAACAAGATTGACTAACTTCAATTATTAAACATGTTTAATTAAAATGCTCATATGATGTAACAAATTGATTATAAGTAACTGTTTATCTAATACTTTTATTTAACATATCTATATAAAGTTACAAATTCAGTTCTGATTTTGTAAACCAAATACATTTGAATTTGATTATTGTTACGTTTAAGTTTTAAAAAAGTGCCGAAATAATTGTGTGAAATGTAAATAATGTTTTTTTGAAGCAAATATTGGAGAATACGTTGGTGTGAAGAACTTAAAATACACATATTGAATCGCAGTAGGAGTATAAAATATTATTTCTACACACCGACTGGGTACTTACCATATTTTATTAACTAATCCATTACGTTTAAGTTAAAAATTTGTGGATTAACACAAATAATAAACAATTCTTCCCCATTATCGTATCATTTGACAGCTGTTAACATGTCGTCAGCCAACGAGTTCAAATTAATGAGTTTAAACCATGAAAGTTCCTGACTTTTGTTTTTCTTTTTTTTGTTTATAATTAGTTAAATTAATGAATTATGGTAAGGAGACCTTATGTAGTTCTGAAGTCAGAAACAAATTTGTTATCAAGTTTGTATAAACCTGATGTGGAACAGACTCTAGCCTTATTAGTCGTTGCCTAGATATATCTATAACTCATAACAAGATCGGCGTAAATGGCTGCTTTCTGTAAAAATATATTATTTTTATCATGTGAATTTGCATTAACAATCGAAGTGCATAAATATTAAAATTATATTATACCAATATATATATATATATATATATATATATATATATATATATATATATATATATATATATATATATATATATATTCTAATGATGTATTATTGGTTGCATATATCAGTTTTTCTTAACCTTATTTTATAGTTTTGTTCTGTGTATTAAATTATTACTACATACCTTAAATTTTGATCCACATTCTATTTAAATCTACTAAACAGCAAAATTATTTACTATAAAGTAATTTCATTTTTATACTTAAACTCTCAATACATCTCTATAATACAGGGAATTCTGGCTATAAAAAAACAAGGAGAAAATTGCTGAAAATCCATCTGATAACCCACTCTGTACCAAATTAATATACAAACTTATTTCATGAAGTTAGTCTCTTGAGTTTATAATGAACTTGGGTTCATTATATTATGTATAATGGAAAATTATTATGAAATACTAAACTGTTCTGAAAAGGCAACTTTGGAGGAAATTAAGAAACAGTACATGTCTTTAGTGAGGCAATATCATCCTGATAAAGGATCAAATTCAAGCGATAAATTTTTGTTACTGGATAGAGCATACAAGATTTTAAAAGATGAACAATCTCGGAAAGATTATGATGCCTTGCTGTTAGCCAATACTTGTAGTGAACACAATTTAATTTATGCAGAGTTAAGCAAGAAGGACATTACATTAAACTCTGAAGGGTTTTATCATTATATATGCAGATGTGGACATCAAATTGTTATTAGTGAGGAACATCTTTGTGAAGACGAATGTCTTATCGAGTGCTCTGAGTGCTCAAATTCAATTTTAATAAAATAGTTAATTAATGCATTTATTATAAACTATTTTTATATATAGAAAGAATGTTATTTATTATATCTATATTTTGTGTTTATCCATGTAGTCTATTGGTGTATTAATGTTATAATACATGTATAAGTAATTTATTTAATGTGGTTTTATAGAAAAGTGTTTTATAAGGAATCGTCAATTAAACATTGTATTATCAATTTCTGCTTTTTTATTTATGAAATAATGTAATTATAATTTAAACAACATTATTTTTAGTGATGAAGTGCATATTACTTTAAATAGATATGTAAATTAATAAAACTGACATGACATGAAGAATATCCAAGGCAGATTATTAAACTACCATTTCAAGTCTCAAAAGTTAAACAGATATTTCATACCTGTTTCTATAATTATGTAAAATATAAATGCATGCGGTTATTTATCAACCTTATGATCAATGAATTTATAACCAGATGCCTAAAATTTCACTTAATAAAATTTAATGACTTTCTGATTTACCCATTCTCTATATAAAGAATATTTCATCAGATAAACATAATAAATACATTTTTTTGTTTCTAAAGAGTTTGAATACTATTGCTGAATATTCCACATTTTGTGAGAAACTATGGGATTGCTAATAAAAAAAAGGTCCAAATAAAAACATCATATGTTATGAAAGGAATTAATAAGTTAGCTATTCGCTTGGCAATCGAAGGGTCCCGAGTTCAAATCCTGGTGCGGGTATGGATGTTTGTGCGTGTTTTCAGTGTATATGCTTCATGAAATGAATATGGCTAATGATTATGTGTGTTATGAAATGAATAAGGCTAACTCTTCGGAGTAATACTTGTCCTGGCCAAATACTGTCTAGGTGAAGGCCAAAAAAAACAGAGAAAAAAAATTATTGATACTTCGGAAACATGACTAATAATACAAGAGCTATTTGAATATTTCTCGGCCTGATGCTGAGTTGGCGTAAGTATGACTAAATGATTTTGATACTTGTGAAGTATGATTCTTTATGGCCATAATGAGAGTCGTTTTCAGTGTTGACCATTGACACTGATTTGTCGAAATTTAGAACGATTGTGATTTTTACCGTTTTTTTCACTAGTTCCACTAGTCGTGATTTCGTATGCCTTTATTCAGACGTTGAAAAATCTCTGTCCTTAGAATGGTGTCTATTATTATATGACATCTGGCTTTTTCGTATTCATGGAATTTGTTTTTCGGTCCACTCAGAGCGGTTCTGATCAATTTTGTTTCGAGCCTTCTCAGTATCTCGATGTTTTATGCCATATGTTCGTCCGCAGACCATACGGGACAGGCCTATGTTATGACTGATTTAACGTATGCTTTGTATATACTCCATTTGGTTCTGTTGATTAGTTCGAGATGAATAGATATATCCGACTGGCTGCTATCCCTGCTTTCCATCTGATATATCTGATGTGATCCGCGAAGTTTAACTTCCTGTCCAGTGTCACTCCTAGGTATTTGATACGTACTTGCTTGATATGGCTACTTTTTCCTATTCCTGAGGCTAAAATTACTACTTTGAGGAAGGCGTTTTGAGTCAATTGAGGCCATAAAAGAAAATTCGCTGAAGGCCATACCTCAATCAGCCTACGAACAATGTATGGAGGTTTAGGTTAAGCGTTGGCATAGTTGTATTGCATACGATGGGGACTACTTTGAAGGCGACAGAATAAATTAATTTTTTTGTTCCGGGTACTTTTTACATGGAATGTAATTCTGATAGTTGTACAAGGTAGCACAAATGAAACGAAACGGTAGGAAAAGAGGCGCTTTTTAAAAAACATGACAATATTTTTTTTGTAAAAAAATATTTACTAATAAAAATAATCAGGTTACACACCATTTTCAATGCTTAAGTGCGGAAAATAATTTCCCAATTGCTGAGATTCAAAACCGGCAGTTTTTGTAAGGGGTTAATCAACTTCAACAATCTAATTTTAATCAACCTAACAAAACAATAAATGAAAATGGTGGGGAATTTTAAGTTCAATTTCTAGACCTAAAATATAAGTTTCAATAAAGGTGAAACTATTTATGTCGTCTGGTCATTTAGCAAAATACCGAAATGTACTGGATAATAAAAAAAAATCGTTAAAAATATGATTTTCTGAAATGTAATGGTTAGCAGAATGGGGATTATTGTTTTCTTCATTAAAACTTCTTTTATGTTTGTTGGGCCTAATAAAGGGTGTTTTTTTTGTGCGTCCGAACTTTAAATTAAAATAAAACAACAACCAAATTAGATGCCTTGAAACTAGTTATTTTATGTGAAATAACATTCAATGGAATTCGTCTGCCGCGGCTACTTTTGATAAAATGTCATAATAAAATCTGTCTGATAAATCATTCTGTCAATCCAATTTCCGATCATTTTTTCAAGCAATGGTGGTCTTATGTTCGAAGGTTGTCCGAGTTACGTTGGTTTCCAAGGCGTCAATGGTTGCTGGTTTATTGGCATAGACCAAAAATTTAACATAACCCCAAAGAAAATAATCTAAAGGTGTTAAATCACATGGCCTTGGTGGTCAATTAACAGGTCCGTTCCTCGAAATAATTTTCTCGCCGAATTGTTTCCTCGATAAATCGATTGTTGCTTTGGCTGTTTGACATGTGGAGCCGTCTTGTTGGAACCACATCTCCAGATCAATAGCATTCAAATTCGAAATTAAATAATCCACTTACTCGAATAACTAAGCCCAACTCCCTGAGCACGGCGACGAATTGACAAATTTGGATCTTCATGAACACTGTCAGCAACAGCGGCGATATTTTCTTCAAAAGGTATATTTTTTGTCTTGTTTTAGTGTTAATATCGAGCAGCGTGAAATGTGTTCGGAATTTATCGTTAATTCGGCGACTACATCACGGAGTTCAAATTCACGACGTGATCAATAAGTCTGGCGTTCAGAATATTGTGACCAGGCAGACGTGTGAACAAGAATCGCACTCAAATAAACTTCTGGTTTATTGACTTTTATTAGTTGTAATAAGACTTTATTACCAAATTATTATTAGTTTTGAAGAAACTAATTTAGTAACTTTTCCTGTATATGCAAGTGTTTTCCTGTATATAGAAATGACGGGATATATTAAATAAGTAGTTTTATATTATCATTTCTTATTTATTATTCTATTTATAATATTTGGGTCATATCCATTGTTCACCTTGATCTGTTTAATGATATTTAATTCTTTATGATTATTAAAAATATCAACATTGTATTTTCATATCTGAAATGAATGGCACTATGGGCCGAAATAATTGTCTAAGTAAAGGGTGACTTTTTTAGTGTGTCCGAATTTCCGATAGAGGTCGCTGCCAAACCAACTTTATGATTTGTGCACAAGTCTGTAAATATGTGTCTCAATAGTCTGGCAATCATCATGGAATGTTTTAACATCAAAGCAACGCTTGAAATTTTGGAAATGTATTATCAAAATTAGTGTTCAGTGCTCTAAACTTCCGAAAGAGCATTTCGCGAATTTAAATTTTGTGATATATTCACGGAATTATCGATAAATTCCGAACGTATTTCACGCTGCTCGATTTTAAAATAAAAGCAATGCAAAAAAATATAGCTGCTGTTGCTGGTGGTGTTGATGAAGATCCTAATTTATCAATTCGTCGCCGTTCGCAGAAAGGTGGGCTTTATTATTCGACTACGTGGATTATTTAATTCCGAATATGAATGATATTGAATTGAAGGGTAAGGCACCTCAATTATCCGTGGGCTACAAGAGTAAAACATCTTGTACAAGAGTAAAATGAAAAGTCAGATATTTTTTAAATGAAATGTTTTTTTTGATCGAAACTATTTTTTTTTTCACCGTATTCTCATTTCAAACAAAAAATACCACTCTGTCGAACTCTGCAAAACAGTCCTCTGTTTCGGCGATTATGTCTTGATTTGATGTGCATTTCTTTCCAGTCAGTCATATTTTCTTGTTTGGAAAGAGAAATAAGTCGGAAGAGGACAAGTCCGGAGAATAGGGTGCATACGGCATCAATTTGTAGCGCAAATTGATCAATTTTGCTTATGCAACAGTGGACGAATGGGTGGGTGCATTGTCGTGGTGAAGCAGCACTTTTTCCTTCGCCAAATGAGGGTGGTTTTTATCAGCTTTTCTTGCAATGTGACCAATAATACAGCATAATACTGTTCCGTGATCGTTTTTCCTTTTGCCAAATAGCCGATGCAGATAATGGCTTGCGAATCCCAGAAAACGGTAATCATGACTTTTCCGACCGATGGAAGCGTCTTCCTCTTTCTCGGGCATATTCGGCGAGTAAAACCCACTGTTTTGGCTGTCACTTTATTACTGGTGTGTAGTGATGAATCCAACTTTCTTCAAGAGTCACGATTTGCCACAAAAACTTATTCGAATTGTCTTTCTGGCTGATTGAAGCGTCAGAGTTTTCTTTAGGGAACGTTTGCGGGATAAAATCAGCTATTTTGAATGTTTCTTAATTTCTGGTATGTAGTATTGAACACAAGTTTCACTAACAGTCACGAATCACTGCAGCAACTTCTTTGAATTGTGTTTATACATATTTAATCACCGCTATGGAACCACCGCATAGGAAGTATTCACTAGATTCCGTTTCATGGTCGTCAGTGCGCAAACGCGGCGTCATTCATGTGGGATATCCCGTACGCATTTGGCCGAGGTGTTTATCATCTCAACAGCCTTTCTAACATTCACTCTGCGATCGAGCAATACGATATCACGGATTTTGTTGATCATTTCCTCAGTAGTGGCCGCAACGGAGCGTCTTTCGTGCTGGTTCGGCCACATAGAAACTCAGTAAACCTCTTATGAACCATACAATGTAAAATAGCAGGCTCTCCATAATACTTTTTCTTTAGTTTACACATTCCATATAAAGAGTAGTGTTTAATCAACACACGAAATTCTTTTATTTCCATGGTAACAAAAATATCAAACTTACCTGCTTTCGAAGACTGCCAAAATAAAACTAAATATCATATTGGCTTGAAATTCATGGATTGTTACCAAAAATAAAGCTTACTATTCAGAAATGCAAACACTTTTGCAATCGCAACACCATCTCTCGGAAAAGTATTTGACTTTTAGATATTAGTTAAAATTAAAATCTCCAAATGTAGAAGAACGTCTGTCGACCTATCACACCAAATAATGCGGTAAAAATTCCATCCTCGTCACAATTTTTACATCGTTGGTCGGACGTTTACCTCCAGCGACCGTACGCCACCGTCATCTTATCTCGTCGTTGGCGTTACATGTTTTATTGGTTGTCAGTATTCGGGGGTTTAATTGCTTTCTAAAACACGTGATTTGGACGTAGATTCTCTGCGACCGAGCGTATCGGTAATTAGTTTTAAACGCTGATTTGACGGGTACGAAGTTTTTGATATGTCTCGCGTCGCGTACTTCATTCACGAATACTTGGAATTTGCTACGTGTGTACACAATGAGTAGTACATTTTAAATAAAAATAATCAGTAACCGCAGTGGGTTCCTGGATGGTTTAGATTTACAATTGGATCCGGTAGGTGGCGCTGCGATAGAGTTCCAGGACACAGCGTACAGAAAAATTAAAACACAAAACAATGCCAAGCTATTGGTGCGTACGTCATTTGTATATTTCAATTTTATGACACAGCGTACAGAAAAATTAAAACGTCAAAACAACGCTAAGCTATTGGTGCGTACGTCATTTGTCTTTCATATATAAATTAAAACAAAACATGCTGTGTCTAATCTCCTAATCGGATTAAATTGATAATATGTATATTTCTTATTCAGGTATAGTATGTAATGGTTAACCATTGACAAAATATTTTGTATATTGTTTTATCAAACCCGGAATTCGTAATATTTGTATGACAAATGATGAAATTTGTTCGAAGTGAAAAGCCAACGTTCGAAACGAAAACCGTTCGGGCAGGACAACGTCTGTCGGGTCCGCTAGTTAAATTATATTTAAGAACAAAAAATAAATTTATAATTTTCAAAGTAATACAATTTTAAATTGAGTGTGTAAGGAATATTTTTTTAGTATAGTATATATTTCCCTGTAATAAATTATAGTAATTATTCTAAATATTCCTTAGTGCATACAAATTTCCTGTTATTTCTCTTCTTTTTCGTGTTCTTATCAACACCAGCACAACACAGCAACAACAGCATATTGGCTAACATGACAATGTCAGATGTATTCATGAAACTGAAATTATATAGTTAATAGTAGGTACTTACAAAATACAATGTTTTTAACATTTTTAAAAAACCGATTTCACTAAACTCGCCAGAAATGTCGAATTAAACTGATGCAAACATGTGGATAGGAAGGAGGAATGCCTCTTGACCTGCGCTAGAATGCATGCACTAACGCATGCAGAGTGGCAAGTTGAAAGGCATATTCAAACGCATGTTGAATAAAAAAGTTGAACAAGTGTGGACATACCATAAGACATACATTTTCCTTAAAGGGTGTTTTATTTTTGCATAGGAAAAATGCAATAACACATTTAACGTGTTTAAGCATACGACTAAACTATTCCCACGTGAACCTATATAACTGAGAACGATTTGTTTATAAAGAATTTATCTTCTAACTGGTATTAAAAACTATTATGTATACAGTTATTCAGTTTTATTAAAGAAAATGTCACAAACTCATTCAAATTCATTATTAGAATAACTATTTTCTTCGATTCAAACTTATTTCGTTACGATTACAGGATGTTACGGTTATGTTTATTTACCAAATTTAGTTATATTATATTAAAATTAAAGTTATTCAGGCTTTCCATATTTTGGCATTTTGGCGAAGGTACTGAAATAAATATCTAGTACATTTTGCGTCGAGTCGTTGAGGTAATTAACATATGGCCGAAGTATTAACAAGGGACGCATGTCCGTGGTCATTCTGTTTATCCGGTACTGCGCGTTGAGTCGGGATACAGGGCCCTACTGTGTTCCGACAGTATCGAGTATTTGCGATAGTTCGTTTTAAAAAAAATACGTATTTTCTTGATCAATCTTTTGCTACCCTCTGTTAAAAGGGTAGTTTGTTTTAAAAGGGTAGCTCTGTTTTGCTACCGCTCCCTATATATATATATATATATATATATATATATATATATATATATATATATATATATATTTATATATATATATATATATATATATATATATATATATATATATATATATATATATATATATATATATATATATATATATATATATATATATATATATATATATATATATATATATATATATATATATATATATATATATATATATAATATATATATATATATATATATATATATATATATATATATATATATATATATATATATATATATATATATATATATATATATATATATATATATATATATATATATATATATATATATATATATATATATATATATATATATATATATATATATATATATATATATATATATATATATATATATATATGCAGTGTTACACTTTCTTGAACTGCGTCCAATGAGACAGGCCGAGTGTCATCACACACCCAACCGTTGGGTTCCACAATCTCATGTGGAACCCAACGTTTGTTGGTTTCTTGACCGGGGAGGAGCCCCACCTATCCCTTCAACTGAATGGAATGACATATGTTTCGTCTCTCGAGGTTCAAACTCATCAGGGAGCCGACAAATACCATACCATCAGGAATAGGGAGACCCTATCCACAGCCAACAACCCATGTTTTCGCCGACTTCCCGTCGGATGGCGTATATATGCAGTGTTAGACTTTCTTGGACTGCGTCCAATGAGACAGCAGTAACTGAGTATCATCACACACCTAATCGTTAGGTTCTACAATCTCATGTGGAACACACAACAACCTGCGTCTCCGCCTAAATGAACATTTTTGTTGGTTGCTTGACCGGGAAGATTTTGGCGGTCGTGAGTCTTCACAGAATCAACGGATTGATTTAAAAACATTACCTACCATCCGTGAAAATATTAGATGCAATATATATATATATATATATATATATATATATATATATATATATATATATATAATATATATATATATATATATATATATATATATATATATATATATATATATATATATATATATATATATATATATATATATATATATATATATATATATATATATATATATATACCTCAGTCCGATACTGGTACCTTGGTTGATTGGCAGTATTCTAATGGAGAGCTACTGAATTACATCGCGGGGTTGATTTTTTGAAGAAACCTTCAGAATTCCACCTTCGAGAGCAGTTTACTGTGCAGCAATAGGTTTTGACCCAGTGCAAAATTTCCGCTGAATAGAGTTTTGGAGTTTGGGATATTTTGGGAATAGTGCCGAGTTATTTATCAGCTTTGCTGGATTTTATTGCTAACGGTTATTCATCTACCTTTCCTAAAACCCGCCTGGTATTCTCCTATCTATGGATCAATTATTCTTTCTAATAGGTATAATGGTGGCATTGTTCCAATATTGTGAGCTTCCCCCGAAGCCTATCGAAGGGATTATTTCCATCTTTTTATATTTTTCCTCCTGTCCACGTGATTGATCCGGGTGTATTTTTGGCTTCTTTCCACGCAAGTCTTTGGGTGTCCTCACAACCCACAGGAGCAGACTCACGGAGTATCTAAAACATTAAGGGGTAGACAGATCAACGTTCCGCCTCACGAGGCCTGTGCGACACTTATCGGGGAGTTTCGTGGATTGACTGACCAAAGATAAGTTATCATCCTACTAATCATATTACGTTAAGTTCATTACTGTTTATAGTCTACAAAACGCCATTACTAAATTGCCTGTATATTACTATCTTAGTTAATTTATTTTTGTAACCGAATCCCTCTCATGTTCATTCGGATCATTAGAAGCCAAGTTATCGCGCTTACGTGTCATTGTGTTTATACCATCGGTCGAAAAATTAACATCGAACAAAGAGCGAAGATTAAGTTTTGATTTAAACTGGGTAAAACGTTCACCAAAACGTTTCAATTAATGAAACAAGTTTATGGTTTGTTTATCCCGTGGCAGAGTTATCCAGTGGTCATGAACGGCTTCGCACAGTAATGTTGCGGACCGTAGGATGGCGTGAGCTTCATTTGATTACAGCCTGCATCCGACTTGGCCGATATATATGGTCGGCCCTTGGTCAAAGTTTTCGCGTTTTTTAATATTTTAATATTATTCACGAGCCCACTATGCAACTTTTCAAAAATAATTGACTCAACCTTGGCATTTGCTAGTAATCGAGTATAGGTTATGTATGAAATTTGGAAACAAATATTAATACAGTAGAATCTACCGAATCAAAAACATTATTGTTTAATATTTAAAAATAAAGGTCACTTAAGTTGGTTATATATCTTAATAGGAAATGTTTTTAATAATAATATATAATGTTTGAAATATTATTTGTATCTGGTGAAATTTCTTGAAAAAATTGCGCATTTATCTAATAAATGAATCTAAAGCAGCAACAATCTATGAAAAACTTGTCTCATTTAAAATGCATATATACTCGAAATAAAAACAATGTTAATAATTAACCTTTTTGCTATATATCAACAATCACATGTTTTGCATTACCGTGTCTTTGTCACTGTTTGTAAGGAACTTTGTCGATGAAAATTACTTGAAGGTTGGTAGGTTAACACACCCATGTTCTAGTACACGTAAGTATGAAATACATTTCATTAGACAATAACATATTTGTATCACTTATTCAAAATAGCGTAAGTTAATTTTTCATGTATCGAAGTATACTAACTGACATAGAAATAACGTTACCCCTGAAGAGGGTGTTGGATTTAATTATGGTATATATTTGCTAAAATATAGCTACTATGACAAGAAGTAAACGATTAAACTTTGGGAAAGATTCAAACGGTTTTTTAAATTTTTTACTGATTTTGTTAATAACGTATTTATACGAGGGTAGAATAGAAAGTCAGCTCGTTGTGAATTGTATAGTTGATAATGCACCATTATATAAAGTGCACATCATAAACAATATCAATAAAACCTTTGTACACTATTTTTATGTTTTATTATATTAGGTATATTTTTTAAAATTTTATCGTTTAACCGTTGCTATATTACTTATACAAATATCACTATACTTCATCAGTATAATGTTACTTCATTTCAAAGGTTTGGCACATAGGCAATTAATTCAATTTTTCTATTGGAACCTTTGGTGTGAAACACTGAACTCGAAGAGATTTACAAGATTTACAATGAGGGCAATGAACCCTTCACGGAAACACCTCGGTTTGGTCTGACTGAACAACCCAAGAAATTTATAGTATACCATTCCCCCCAGCTAGTTGATGGATATAGGCTATCCTTTTTGCACTCCCTTCGCGCAGCTCGGATCAGCATGACATTTCTTTGCCGAATGGCTGAAAAGTTAGCAATTAAAACACTGCACTATTTGATTGTTTATTCGCTGAGTATGGATCTTCACCACCTAGGAGAAGAGATGTCTGACACGAGTTTGGAAGATGTCTTACTTGCGAAGATGTTCTGGTCCTCTCTATGAACAACCAGAACAATGGCATGATTGCCATCGGCTATTTGGCTTTTGTGAGGCCATGAGGCAATGAGGGATGAAAGTAGATCCCTTATTAGAAATGGCATGATCGACTCCAGAACGCCCCTGTGAGAACGTAAATATTATGTTCCTCAGGGGTGCAAAAATAATGAAACGGATACTTCGGTTCCTCGCGCAACTTTGTCAGTGGCCGATAATCGTCTGATGTTTGGGATCGGAGCTACAGAAGACTTGTGGGCTACAGAATATATGAATTTCAGTTTGATTTTTACGGGATGTACACTGAACAGTAGGCGTTATGATATGAGGAAATATTTTCTTTTGTAGCAGGTCATCTGTAGTCTTTATTAGAAACGACATGTCATCCATCTCCAAGTAATACTGGAGACTTATGTTCTTTCATATTTCAGCTAGCTAGTAGATTCAATTGTTCAACTAGAAAATGCGTGGCCGCCATGGCACTATGTATTGGATGTGATGGATACAAGCTAAGGATTTTTTTTTTCAACTTTCGTGGACTTTAAACGCCCCAATGCCATAAAGTAGAGGTAGTTTGGGCAACTAAACATCAATAAGAAATAGCCTATATCATTTAATTGATTTCAGAACTCGTTGCGGATTGTATAGTTGATGATGCACAATTACACAAGATGCATATTACCTACAATATCAATAAAACCTTTGTACATTATTTTTATGTTTTATTATATTAGGTTTGTTTTCCTAAATTTCATCGTTTAGTCGTTATTATATTACTTATACAAATGCCACTATATTTCAAAGGTAAATACACACAGGCAATTAATTCAATTCTTTTACTGGAGCCTTTGGTGTGAAACACTAAACTCGAAGAGATTTACAAGATTTACAGTGAAGGCAATAAATCCTTCGCGGAAACACCCCGGTTTGGTCTGATTGAACAACTCAGGAAATTCGCAGTATACTATTCCCCGCAGTTTGCAGCAAGTTGCTGGAGATTAGCTATCCTTTTTGGACTCCCTCCCCGCAGATCTCCTCGGCGTGATATTTCTTTGTTAAATGGCCGAAAATTAGGCAGCTAAAACACTGCTCTATTTGGCCATTTACTCGCTGACTATGGGCCTTCACATCTTGGGAGAAGAGATGCTTGATATCGAAAATGTCCCGATCCTCTCTTGGGACAACCACTTACATGATTGCCATCGGCTACTTGGCTCTTGTGGACTGAATGAAAGTCCATCAAAACCCTGGGGATAAAAGTCCATCCTTCACTGGAAATGACAGCATCGACTCTAGGACGCTCCTGTGAGAACGCGAAGGTTGTGTTCCAGAGGTGCAAAAAAAATGAAACGGATACTTCGGTTCATGGCGCAGCTTTGTCAGCATCCGATAATCGTCTGATGTTTGGGGTCAAAACAGTACCACCTCAGGTTTAGTGACAGTGTTGCCTAACAAGATGCCTTTGTCTTTGCGAAGACGCATCACCTGCAAATAAGCCGATTTGTCGCTAAGGACAACCGGCACCTTGAAAATTTTCGTCATGACAATAGTACCTGACGATGTGCCAAGCGCCTGGGCAATTGAAGTGGGCGGTGGTCTTTTTCGGCGGCTCTGACTTCTCGAATTCGGGGTTGCGCGTCACAGGATTTGCCAACGACGGTTTTTTAAGAGGATGAGAATCTTCGCTTTAACCAGCACGGAATTCGTTCTCGCATTCTTGGGTTTAAGGGCAGATTTTCGCCTGCTCTTGGACTCGGAGGTTGAAGGACAGCCTACGTCAGAAACTCATCGTCTTCTGTGTCTTCGGCCATAGTGTTGTTTCTCTTTTCTTCCACCTTTCGGTGCTTTGAAAAAATAGAGATCGTGGATAAATTAGATCATTTTCTTGCGAAGATCATCATTATCGTCTACAGCACGTGTGTTAATTTCTACAGCGATTACAGGCGATTTGTTTGTCATTGTCATCAATAGTCCTCGTCAAAGACTAATAGGCCTCTTCAATAACGATGAACCCGTTTGGGTTAGCCATCACTACCGTTACTACTTTTCGAAATCCGTACTTGTCGAAGAAATGTTCACTCTTCGAAGTCGCACATTGAACTGTAGATCTCACAAACCACATTTATATGGGTTTTAACGACCTGATTAGGCAATAAAAATCGATAACTACTCAATTTATATTAGATGTTCGGGGAGAAACTAAATTACAATGTGATAAATCAGGACTATACGCCAAATTATAATCAATTCGTTTGTTTGGGCGATTGTGTGAGATCTGGCAATGTTATGATACAGGATAATATGTTGACTTTTACGCCTTTGCAAGATTCGTTTTTATTACCTTTATATGCGACGATTACCAGTGACTACTGATCCAGGTTAGTAGTGACAGATCGTGCAGCGTATCTTTAAAAGTTTTGTCCTAAAACTTTTGAATAAACTTTCTACAGGTTTCTACAATTTAAACTATCCACACTATATACTGCACATTTTTTTGATAAGTTTGTGATTTTTTACCTCTTGGGCTAAAAAACGATTTTTTTAATTTACATTTTCAAATTTCACAGAAACCTTGAGGGTCATTGATGAAAAGAAAATGTTATACAGATGAGGCGGCAGACGATTTTGATATATTCACCTAAATTCACGGCGAGTTGCAATAATTGAATTATTTATTTTAATGTAAATTAGAACAATTTTAATGCGTTCTCTTAGCGTATATTTATCCGTAAAAAATTTGCACGACTGCATTACACTATAGCTAAACCCAAACTGTTACAAATATCACGAAAAAAATGGCGCCAAAACAAAATCGTAGGTATAGTCCGTTTAAAGATATTTAGTTGCTCTTCGGCAAAATATTAACTGCCCCAATAAATCCCAATAAAAATATTCCTAGTTTCTTAAAAGGCGCCAGAGTCGGAGTGGTTTAACTTCTGAATTGTTTTCGGAAAAATAAAATATTGTTAAATTATTATTACGTATGACTAAAACATTGTTTATTGGTATGTGTATTTTTAATTTATTAGTACAATAAAAATAAATAAATAAATAAATAAATGTATCTATTAGTATAATAAAAATTATAACTTAAATTTAATTATATATTTAATTAAGTTTCGCTCTTACTGTCATTTTGATCTACATTAATAAGTGATTCTATATTAGTACTAAATGATACATAGGAATCTTCTATTTTAATAACATGGTTAATCGAATTTATCCAACTTTCTTTGGAAATACTATCTACAACCTTCCAAATTAATGTTGCAGCACACTTGAATAAATGTTTTCTGCTCTAACATTGGTTTGGGGGGTATCCGTAACCGTAAGTCTCATATCGGCAGCAACATATTCCTTTTTAATATTAAATGTCTTTTATATTTCTAGAAGATCACATTTCACATTTTTAAAATGTATTTTTGAAGTATATATCGTTTTTTAACATATAGTTCGGAATTTCCAATTTAGTGTTATTTGCATTAGGAACTTTATTTTTTTGGCGGTTATGAAAACTATTATTGTCCATTACAATTACGCTTTCTTGCTTGCTGGGGCTTTGGTTTGGCATTTTCTTGATGTATCTCTCATCCTTTTCTTGGCGTTTCATGTTTATCGAACCATGTTTTATCAAGGTAGATAATGGAACGATTTTCTAATCTGTATTTTTATATAGAGTTTCAGTAGTCAAACCGTCATTGTCGCAATCGTTGTGATTCCATTAATATTTGTCTTTTTTAATTGTTCGATATGCAAGACCCATTTGAGATAATATTCTCCGGAGGCTAGTTTTGCTACAAATAATGTTGGTTTTTATGTTACCTTAGTTGTTCCGCTGTTGCAATGAATGCAATGTAGGCACATTTTGCTCTTCATACATAGCATAAATTTTGCTTCAAATTAAGTCTTTGTCGCGTTCTTTAACACATTTGCTTTTACTAGACTTTATTTTTTTGACTTTAATTGGTTTCGTCACAATATCTTTAACTGTAGACAACTGAGTTTTCGTTAATGAAGACATTTCTGCTGCGGCTGCATTTACCTTAAGCCCCCTATTCAATAAAGAAACATACACATTTTTAACAATTTGCTTAGCAACGGGCGATAAATGTTTTCTTTTAAAATTAGCTCTACTGGACGCACAATGATTATTATCTTGCCAAGAATGCCACATTTTTGTTTGGAATAACAATAAATACGATCGAAATTATAGAACTGCACTATTTAAGAAAATAATGCGAACTAAACTAAAATATTTTGAATCTACTAAACCAGGTATAAAATTAATTTTATCTTTTTACCTGTTATTTTATTAGGCCCGGCCCTATTTGCTTTTCTTGCAACTTTGCCGAGTTTCATTACAGCAGGGGCTGTTAAGAGTTTATTGCAGTCAATCGGTCTACGATATATCTTTAAACGCACTATACTTGCCCCACCCTTAATATGATAAAATTTAATGTATTTGTATGGAATGGAACATCTAACTACGATACGATACTAGTTTTTAATATGATTGAAGTGGACCATTTGAAGCCCTATTATTTGTCCATGTTCAAAGATATTTTTGTTCTAAATTATGAATAAAGAAGAGTATTGAAATTTTTCTTAAAAATTTGTAATTCGTAAATAAATTTCTAATTTGCGGATTATTTTCACTTCAAATACGGCAATTTTGTTTATTAACTTATTTTATTGGATCAAGTTGCAATTGATTTTGAGTCCATTCACCGAACGTACGACGCAATCGATGGTCTTGCGGCCTGAGTTCTTGGACAAGCTGGATCTTGTATTGCACTAGACCAAGATCTTTACCCAAAATTTAGTAGTCGAATTACAAAGCCCAACTTCCTGCAAATGGTGACGAATTGATACATTTGGATCTCGATCAACACTGCTAGCAACAGCGGGGATATTTTCTTCGGAACGCACAGGTTTTTGTCTTGTTTTTGTTTTAATATCGAACGCGCGAAATGCGTTCGGAATTTGCCGATAATTCAACGAATACATCGATCGGTTAGGTGATTATTGCATCATAAAATTCTGAAGTGCTCTATAAGTTTAGCGCACAGAGCACCGATTAAAAATTTCGACAATTTGCAAGCATTACTCTGATGTTAAATGTCCCATGATTATTTGCCAGACTAACATATACTGAATAATTTTGACACTAGAGGAGCGCAAACTCAGGTCGTTTGACAGCGACCCCTAGCGGAAGTTCGGATTCACTAAAACATCACCCTTTATGTATTTAATATTGCATAAATTAGGTTGCTGGATACTAAGTGTTTTTGACTGTCCCGCACAGTATTTATTTTTTTAATTGGGACGGATCGGTGTTGGCAGCCTGTGGCGGCCATGTTGTTTTGGCGGCCTTTGTTTAACCTGTTGTTTATTATTCCTTCCCTTATGCCAAATCAGCATTACAAGTTACAGGGTTAAGCAGCACGTCTAAATGATAAAACTTTATTACAAAATGAATGTTCGTTAGAGAAAACGTTGCGCGAGTTAAGCCCATTTTACGGTAGACACGGTGGCCCTTCAAAGTCGACTTTCCAATGTTTGGTGACCAAATTCGAGGCGATCGGTTCGGTAAACAACTAGCCAACGCCCGTACGTCAAAGGAACACCAGATCGGCCGAGAATATCGCCGCTGTCCGTGAAAGTGTGCAGGAGATCCAGAGGCAGTCAATTCCTTGCCGTGCACAAGAACTCGGCCTTTCGCAGACTTCAACTTGGCGAATTTTGCGTCGGGACTTGGGCCTGCCCGTAGAAGATCCAACTGACCTAAGAGCTTAAAGTTAATGACCATAGACAACCCCGTTTGTTCGCTGATGGGGCTTCGGAGTGTTTGGAAGAGGACCACAATATTGTGGCTATGTTAACAAGCATAATTGCCGTATATCGGACGACGCCAACCCACATGAGGTTCACCAGGTATCAATATTTTTTTGAAAACGACATTGGTGAGGCCATTATCGTCAACGGTGAGCGCTACAGAACGATGATAACTGATTTCTTTTGGACCAAATTGAACGATATGGTCGCGGACGACATGTGTTTCCAGCAGGATAGCGCTACGTGCCACATAACACTACGCCTGCCACGATGGACATTCTGCATGAACGATTTGAGGGTATGGTTATCTCTCGCAGAGGTGACGTGAATTGGCCACCAGGATCGTGCGATTTGACCCCGCTAGACTTTTTCTTGTGGGTTTTTCTGAAGTCGCAGGTCTATATCAATAAGCCGCAATCGACCGATGCCCTTAAAGTCAACATAACCCAGGCCGTCGCTCAAATTCAGCCGGATCTATGTGGCAGAGTCTTTAAAAATTGAACCACTCGGATTCGTGCGACCGGAAGAAGTCGCGGCGGACATTTTAACGATGTTATATTTCACACGTAATGGCATACATGGGCCTTTTAAATAAAAAAAGAATTTCGTTAATACCTCACACACAACTTGTTTTATTCCATTTCAACATCGGCCTTCCCTTATTGAAAAACCCTATACCAGCATAATATTTTTTCCAGTTTCAGAAAAGTTAGTTCGTATTTCATTTTCACCCCAGAGCCGTGTTCTGGTGTAAATTAAAAATTTTGCTTTCAAATCACACTCAAAACATTTCTCTGTTTTATTTTAAAAATAGATGTTTTAAAGTTTTAAATGTAAAATATTACGTGTATAATCTTACTATGTGTATAATCTTACTATCGAAAAGCTTTGATTTGGTTTGGTTTGGTTAGATTTTGCTATTACGAAATGCACCATTTCCCATTCCTTTAAAATTTCTTTCTGTCTTTGATAAAATGTAAAATTGAACCTGAAGGTCGCTATGAACTAAATCGGTATATAAGTCAGGGTTAAAATGAAAATGTTACATAGTAGAGTTGTTGGTTTAAGAATTATAATACCATGAAAAGCCTGGTAAGTTTTGACTGATTTCATTAGCTAAGTCACTAAATTTTTTACATTTATTGTTAAACTCATGTACATTTAAGTGATACATCTGTTGTTACTGATGAAAGTATATGATATGAAATATAGTTTATAATATAGTTTTTGTACTTACAAATGTAAATAATTTTATATAAAGAACTAAGACTTATGTCAAAATTTTCACTATATTTAGCAAATTATAAGGCAATTGTTTCGATAGACACTACCTTCTTCAGATACGAAATGGCGATGTTGAAGAAGTCAATATCTGAGGAAAGCACTGTGTATCGATACAACTGTCGTACATTTTTTATAATATAGCGGGAATTTAGAAAAAAATCTTAGTTATTATATTTAAAAATAATTTGTAAGTATCGGCTATCTCAGTTAAATAAAAATGTTTTTATAGGTTACAAATAACAAGGAAAAATCGAAAGCATTTATATATAGAATACTCTGAAAAAAAACCCATTTGTAGACTGTAAAAAGAGATACATAAATTATTACACAGGTCAATAAATTTAAACTTTTTTTAGGTAACATTTTTAGGTAACAGTCCTAAATCCGAAAATGATAAACCAATTAGTGTAACAGAGATATTTTTACAATCTAATATATATTTAATATAAACATATAAAACGTGCTAAATATATACAAAGATATTACTGAGGATTATGTGTTTAAAATATATATTACATGATATGTCATACAGCGACAAAAACTTTCACTTTTTCATCTTGTGTTCTGTAGCATCATCTCTTAAAAAACCAGTAGTCGCCCAACATAGATGGGTTCTGGCATCCTTGGTATCTTGCTTCCATCGTCCTTGTGAAAGCCCACCCCTTGTTCGTCGCTTACTGAGCCCAAATTTTCAGTAAAACAATCCAAATGGAAGTGTAAAAAATGCATTTTTAAGGACATGAAACACGTTAATATTTCATAGGCTTTCAAGAGTTCATCTATGAGGTTTTTGTAGTTTTCATCTTTCTTGTTGCCCAAAAAACCTTTCACTACACTTACAAAATATTTCCAAGCTGTCAATTCCTTTTCATATAATTTTTCTTGAAAACGGAAATCACTTAGAAGCTTCCTGATTTGAGGTCCAATAAATATGCCTTCTTTTAGTTTTGCATAACTTAATCGAGGAAATATTTCTTTTAGGTACTTGCAACCATTACCTTCTTAGTCCAAGCTTAATATGGAGAGACGAAAGAAGCACCTTTTTTGGGTCAACAAGGAGAGCATATTTTATGTTTGAAGTAGGGGTTTCAAATGAAGTTTTATAAGGCCAATCTTTCTTCCTATAATGTTTTTTTTTGTGGCCCTACTTTCCCATAGATAAAAAACAGCAATACTTTGTAAAACCCCCTTGAAGTCTTAGCTATATATCTGCTTTTAAATCCCCAGAATTATTCCACTGATACTATTCATATTTGATGATATAAAAGAGAAGCAGGTAAAAATAAAACATGCTAGGCCATTTCTGTGAAAATTTGTTTAAATAACTACCTATATGAAACTCACTAACAGCATTTTCATCAGTGTTGCAAAAATTATATCGACCTGTGAAATCAGTCTTAACGATTATAGGAGGGGGTAAAAATAAAAAGTAGGTACTAAATTAGGGTAATATCAGGGATGGTTATCAATTTCAAAGTTGACTGATTTTTGTAGGAGAATATAAGAAATGCGGATGCTTGTATTATTCTGCATAAACAAGAAACATTTGGAAAGTTTTCCTCGTTATGTTTCCAGAATTTTGGTCTGATATTTAGTTAAAAGAAACTTTCTAATGAGTTTTTCAGTTATACCAAATTGCGTTGAAATTACTAGTGAAATTACTCGAGTTTTAGTAATCAAGTGAGCATCATGAGAAAACGATTAAAACTAAATCTTAGCCAAGTTTATTTACAATCATTATTAGAAGAATCAAAGAATGAAAGGTTCTGAAGTCAAAATTATCAATGTATATATATATATATATATATATATATATATATATATATATATATATATATATATATATATATATATATATATAAATATTGATTGATTTGTCCGTTACTTTGTGACAGTTCACTTTTTAAATCGAATAAAACAATTTTATACTTTGTTATCTTTCACTTTTTATAAAAGTGATAGATAACAACAGGATATCTTCATTGTTTTCAATTTATCATCGACAGTTCTTCTCCAAATCTGTGCAGGTCTTCTAATACCTCTTTTACCCTGCGGATTCCAGTCTAATGCTATTTTGGCTATGCAGTAGTTTTCCTTTCTGAGAATGTGTGTGTTTAACACCACTTATGAAGTGCTATCTTGTGTTCAATTTTCTTTTGGTTTTTGAGATGGAGCAAGTCTTTGTTTCAAATCTTGTTCGGCCAGAATATGCGGAGTATTCTTCTCAAGCATTTATTTGTAAAGACCTAAAGTTGTATTTGTTATTGTTTTCGTTATTTTCCACGTTTAACATCCATAGAGCAAGACAGTCCTAACATTGGTGTTAAATATATGGAGTTTTGTGTTCGTAAAGTATTATGTTAATCTTTACACAGGTGCCAGTGCATCAAAAGCACCTAAGCTTCTCATATTCTGCTGCTAACATCATGATCTGCTACTTCATTTTTTGTGAGGAGGCTGCCCAAGTATGAAAAATTCTCCACATCTTCTATGGGTGATTCGTTGAGGATGAAAAGATGAAAAACCTTACTAGTGTTGATTATCAGCCACTTGGTCTTTATTACATTAATTTTCGGGCCCACTTTCTGGGCTTCCGTTGCAAGTCTGCTTATCATGTGAACCAAATTATATTGATGTGACATAAGGCATGTGTCATCCGCGCATTCAAGGTTCGTCAAGTTAGAATTAATGGTCCACTGGATACCGGATTGACCTTCGTTGATATTTTTAAGGACCTAATCTAGCAGAACATTGAAGAGAAGAAGAAATACGATACACCACTGCTTCATACCCATAAACATTTCAAATTCCTTCCTTCTATAAAAGCTTTTTTTGTTTAGTTTATTGTGACCCTCTGCAGTTTGGCGATAGTAAGTGCACGGCCTGGAAGGTATCGATCGGGTTACGGAAGTTATTCTGGAGGAACAAGTCTTGGTCTTGGGGGTTATAGCGCTGGTGCTTTAGCCACTCCTGCTATAGCAGCTGGAGCCATTGCTTCCCCTGCTATATCAACAGGTAATTGATTGCATTACGTAGTAATTTTGAAACTATAGTATTTTTGAATTAGGTGCTGTTCTTGCTGCACCTATTGGTACTGGTGCAATTTCAGCTGCTCCTATTAGTAGTGGAGCTATAGCCACAGCTCCTGCTTCCACGGGAGCAATTTCAACAGGTATTGCTTCAGGCGGAGAAATTTCAACTGCACCTGCTATAGGTGGAGCTATATCGACTGGTCTTGCTACTGGTGGAGCTATATCAACTGGTTTGGCTACAGGTGGAGTTATTTCAACTGGACTTGCTACTGGTGGCGCTATCTCAGCTGGCTCTGCTATTGGTGGAGCTATTTCTACAGGGCTTTCAACTGGTGGGGCAATCTCAACCGGTCTTGCCACTGGGGGAGTTATTTCAACTGGTCTTGCTACAAGTGGTGCTATTTCAACTGGTTTAGCTACCGGTGGAGCTATAGCGACCAGCCCAATTAGTGCTGGAGCAATTTCAACGGGTTTGAGCAGTGCAGGTGCAATAGCTACTGGACCCATTTCAGCTGGAACAATTACTACTGGCATTGCTACTACAGGTGCCATATCAACTGGTCTCTCAACTGGAGGAGCTATCTCAACTGGACCAGCTATCGGTGGTACTATATCGACTGGTATATCTACTGGAGGAGCCGTCACAACTGGTTTAGCTACTGGTGGAGTTATTGGTGTCGGACCCGCATCGCCTGGATATGTAGCTGCTGCTCCGTCAAGTCCAGGTGTTGTGGCTGTAGGTCTGTCTTCACCTGGTTATACGGCTGTTGCACCTTCTTCACCGGGATATGTAGCAGCGGCTCCCGGGTCACCTGGAATTGCAGTAGCTGGCTTATCTTCTCCTGGGTACACCGCTGTCGGTCTTTCTTCACCTGGCTATGTGGCCGCTAGCTTGCCTACTCCTGAAATTGTAGCTGTTGCTGCCCCTGTATTATCTGCACCTGCCCTTGGAGCAGGTAAGACATTTAATAATAGTTGATTGAGTATTAATAAAATATTTAGCATATATTTAAAATACAGTGTTTAAAAAGGATGGAAGTACTCGGGTATTTTTAAATTAAAATTGTTGAGGATGTTTAAATGAAGTTTCAATGCTTTTAACTAGTCGCTATATGAGATTAATTGTTATTTATATATTCAATCCATAAATCTTTTATTAGGGTCTTTCAAGGAGCATTTTTCTAATTTTTAATGAAACTTATGTTTCGTTCGATTACTAGGAGGAATATTATAATTCAGAATATACTAGTAGCACTCCGACTACTAGGTGGAGTTACCGTATAATGGTCACCTATATTGTCCGATTTTCGGAATTAAAAACGACTGGATCTCGTTCATTTACTTCGCAGAATGAGTAAACTTATCTCCTGTACGGTCTTCAGGCTTACTATCGATTTCTCGCGCCGACATTGGCTGAGAAGCCTCAGATTTTCCAAAACAAATCACTGCTTGTGGCTTTGAATGCACTGTGGTTTGGTACAGACAACCAAATCCATCGGGAAGCAGGTGTTCCAACTATTTCCTAACTAAATCAACTACAGCTCGCGAAGTTCAAGCTCTCAACTTCGCGAGGCAGCAACCTTCTGCTTCGAGAATTATCGGATCTCCTGTCCTAGCCACAGGGTAATCTCCCGATAGCTTCGTTTCCAAAATCCCGCATTAAGACCGGGCTTTTGAAACTATCTCGATTCCCGACTTCTGTAAGTCTACCCTTCCCCCTGCATGTCGAATACTCAAACGTTTTTGTCGATGCCAACCCGGTAACGGCGCAAATTAGTACCAACATATCAATGACTTCATCGAACTTCAATTTAACCTCCGTAAAGTTCTCCTGGACTTCGTTGAAAAATATCAGTTTCGGAAATCGTCGGACCTCCGTCCCTTCAGGACCACAAAACTAGAGGCTCCCAAATTCTCGAAAAACCCCTCCTGGGGCCAATCTATTGAAATAAAAGAAGGAGCCGATAAGGCTAACTTAAAAACCAGGCTGATAAAATAGAAATCGAAATCGGTTACTTCGAGAGATAGGCATCCGAGCTTAACTGATGAGTTCTTAAATAATCAAACCGGTTTTAAGGTGTGAATTAATTTTTCCTCCTAGTAATCGGACGAGACAGTTCGTCTATTCATCGTACTCCCTGTATTGAAAAATACAGTTAATGTTTATCAATTGATAATTAGCACGATCAAGTAGGTAGAACTTTGCTTCTCTTTTATTGAAATTATATTTTTCAATTTTTCTTTCATTTAATTCGCAAGTTCAGTAGTTTCTATTTATCTTTTGAAATTAATCCTATCAACATAGTTGGATGTTATTCTGTAGAACCTGGATGGTTTGGGGACAAAGGTCTAAAGGAAAGTCCAAGAATAACCCCAACGGTGTCAAATGGCAAGATTTTGATGGCCAATTGTCATCGCGAACTATTCGTTTTATTCTATCGCGAACTATTCGTCACCTTTGTGCTATATACCTTAATCCTGTTCAAATTATATTACGTTATTTTTTTTAAATATGAATAAATTATTCCTCCTGGATATAAACTTCATACAGCCGAGAATTTTTAAGGTAGTAATATTAACTTTATAAACTTTCGGATTTTTCTAACGTCATATATACAGGGCAATTTTTTAGTGTGTCCGAACTTCCGATAGCAGTCGCTGTCAAACGAACTGTGCACATGTATGAACTGTGCGCCTTTAGTATTGAAATTATTTAGTATAGTCTGGTAAATCATCATGGAACGGTCATATTGACGAAATATATTATTAAGATCTGTGTTCTGTCCACCAAACTTATAGAGCACTTCGTGAATTTGACCTTCGTGATGTATTCGCTGAATCATCGATAAATTTCGAACGCATTTCATGCTGCCTGATATTAAAACAAAACCAAGACAAAAAACTGTGTGTTCCGAAGGAAATATCGCCGCTGTTACTGGCAGCGTTGCTGAAGATCCAAATTTATCAATGCGTCTCTGTTCGCAGTAAGTTGGGCTTTGTTATTCGACTACGTGGAAAATTTTGTGTAAGAACTCAGCCCCGATACCATCGTTTGCATTGTACATTCGGTGAATGGGCTCAAAATCAACTGCAACTTGATCCAGAATTTAACCGCAAAATTTCGATCACGAAGCTCATTTTTGGCTAAATGGTTGTGTTAATAAACAAAATTGCTGCATTTGGAGTAAAAATAATCCGCAAATGATCTAATAATTATTGTACGCTGGTGCCATTATTGTGTCGTATTTCTTTAAAAATAAAGCTGATTATTAATATTATTAATTATATCCGAATTAATTATTTCCTAATCCCCTAATTTCCTATCGGATATTAATTATCCGATTAATAATTCCGAATGAATGATAATATCAGTGATTATTTAATTCCGAATTTGAATGGTATTGATCTGGAGAAGATGTGGTTCCAACGTAACAATCGATTTGTTGAAGGAACAATTCGGTGACAAAATTATTTCGAAGGAACGAACCTGTTAATTGGCCACCAAAGTCATGTGATTTAATGAATTTAGGTTTTTTCCTTAGAGGTTATGTTAAATCTTTGATCTATGCCGATAAAACAGCCACTATTGACACCTTCGAAGCTAACATAACTCGTATAATTGCGGATATAAGACCCCAATTTCTTCTTTCTTCTGAAAATGTGGTCGGAAATTGAATTGACAGAAAGCTCTTAGTCAGAAGTAGCCGTGGTGAACATTTTTCCGAAATTGTTTTCAAACATTAATACCATTGAATCCTATTTTACATAAAATAAATGGTTTCAATGCATCTAATTTGGTTGTTGCTTTATTTGAATTTAAAGTTCGGACGCACTAAAAACGTGCGTCCTCTGTGAATTAGATTATTATGACATGTTTCGCCCACATCTGAACTTTTACTCAACATCTGAAGAAGCCACTGTGTTGCCGAAACATGTCATAATAATATAATTCAGTGAAAATCGTTCAAAACTGTAGTTTTATTTTAAAGTAATTTATAATGGATTTTCATCAAGTAAAAGTTGAAACCGTCAATTATATATCATATAAATCTCAAAGAATTATTTCCACAGAACAATGATTTTTATAATAAAGTTCGGCCAATCATTTATGCTGCTCTGTACTGCAGAACAGGATACTTATAAATAGTAACTATTCAGTTTTTAAAATAGATGAAAATATACAGCCTTTGAAATAGTAGATTAGCTACGCTGATTGACTTTCTGATTTGACTGACTGTCCTGATTTCATAATATATATATATATATATATATATATATATATATATATATATATATATATATATATATATATATATATATATATATATATGTATATACATATATATATATATATATATATATATATATATATATATATATATATATATATATATATATATATATATATATATATATATATATATGTATATACATATATATATATATATATATATATATATATATATATATATATATATATATATATATATATATATATATATATATATATATATATATATATATATATATAGTAACTTAATCAATTTCTTTAATTACTTATTTTTTATTATTATTGATTATCTTTACAGGTCTCCTTACTGCTACTGGAGGACTTGCTGCAATTGGAACTGCTGGTGGTTATTATGGAGGTACCTTGGCCGGTAAAGGTCACTATTAATTTATTATTTACCAAATAAAGACGTTATATGTTACTGCATTACACGATTCTTATTTCTATACCTGATTTCAATGTTGATTGTATGATAATTCGACATGATGGAATAAAAAAAATATAATTTTTTTTATCGTTTTTCTGAGTATCCTATTGGATGTATTTTTTAAATCTACTACTTAATGTAAAAATCATAATCATATCACAATTTTTGAGTCATGATATACTATTGGTGGATATGCGTTAATACAACAGCATTTTTATAATACATCCTGTGTATTTTCGATTTGGTGGGTATCAGTATTGTTGGTCCTCTAATTCATTCTAGTTCTATGTCTCATGTGATGGCTAAATGCGCATGGCATAGTCCGTTTTCAGATATTTCATTGCCGGAATATAAAAATATTCCTAGGTTCTTAAAAGGCGCCAGAGCGGGAGTGGTTTAACTTCTGAATAATTTTGGAAAAAATAAAATATTGTTAAATTATGATTAACTTATTATTTTGTATGACTAAAACATTGTTTATTGGTTTGCGTATTTTGAATTTATTAGTACAATGAAAATAAATAAATAAATAAATTTATCTATTAGTACAATAAAAATTATAACTTAAATTTAATTATACATTTAATTCGGTTTTGCTACCACTGTCATTTTGATCTACATCTTTCTATATTCTTAGTAAATGATACATAGGAATCTTCTATTAATAACATGGTTAATCGAATTTATCCAACTATCTTTGAGAATGCTATCCACAACTTTCCTAATTAATGTTGCAGCACTTGCTGCTTGTTTTCTGCTCTAATATTGGATTTTTACCTAATGCCACGTATGCTCAATTGGATTAAAAATACAGTAATACGGGGGAAGGCGTAAAACCGTACGTCCCATATTGACCACAATGGTCTCGCATACATATTCTTTTTTACTATTAAATGTCTTTAATATTTCTAGAAGATCACATTTTTATATGTATTTTCGAAGTATATATCGTTTTTTAACATATAGTTCGGAATTTCCAATCTAGTGTTATTTGCATTAGGAACTTTATTTTTTTGGCGGTTATGAAAACTAGCATTGTCCATTACAATTACGCTTTCCTGAGGCACATTGTGCAAAAGGCTATTTATAAACCAATCTTTAAAAAGTTCTGCTGTGGTGTCGTCATGGTAGTCCAAAGATGAATGTTTAATATTTCTGGAGGATAATCGTAAACAATTTGGAACCCGTCCATCCTCGGAACCAGCAAGTGAAATTGTAAATATTTTTCCCTAGTTCTCTGGGGCTTTGGTTTGGCATTTTCTTAATGTATCTGCCCATCCTTTTGCTGGCGTCTCATGTGATCGAACCATGTTCCATCAAGGTAGATAATGGGATGATTTCTAATCTGTATTTTTTAATACAATTTAAGTAGTCCAACCGCCATCGTCGCAATCGTTGTGATTCCATTAATATTTGTCTGTTATTAACGGTCCGATATGCAAAACCCATTAGAGATAATATTCTCCGGAGGTTAGGTCTGCTGCAAAGAATGTTGGTTTCATCTTTTCTTAGTGGTTCCGCTGTTGCAATGAATGCAATGTAGACACAGTTTGCTCTTCATATATAGCATAAATGTTGCTTCGAATTAAATCTTTGTCGCTTTTGTTAACTGATTTGCTTTTACCAGAATCATTATGGACTTTTTTGGCTTTAATTGGTTTCGTCACAATATCTTTAACTGTAGACAATGAAGTTTTCGTTAATGAAGACATTTCTGCTGCAGCTGCATTTACCTTAAGCCCCCTATTCAATAAAGAAATATATACATTTTTAACAATTTGCTTAGCATCGGGCGATAAATGTTTTCTTTTAAAATTTGCACTACCGCAGGCACACTGATCATTATCTTGCCAAGAACACCACATTTTTGTTTGGAATAACAAAAAATACGATCTAAATTATGGAACTGTTTAAGAAAAGAATGCGAGCTAAATTAAAATATTTCGAAACTAGTAAACCAGGTATGAAATTAATCTTTTACCTGTTATTTTATTAAGCCCGGCCCTGGTTACTTTTGTTGCAACTTTGCCGGGTTTCGTTACGGCAGGGATTCTTAAGAGTTTATTGCAGCTAATCGGTCAACGATATATCTTGAAACGCACTATACGATCAGTTACCATGCTTTCATTCATCCTTAAAATGGATTTATGTTCTGTTAAGGTGGTTAATAAATTCAGAATATTTTCTTTTCTTGCTTTGCGTACGTTCGATAGAGTTTTACAAAATTGACTAGATAGTAGTAGAAATGAATGAGGTTTTTCTGGAGAAACTGTTTTGTTTGGTTATGGATTTCTCCACTTATTCGTGATCTGATAATTAGTTATGCTTTTTGGTATTACACCACAATTTGATAGAAGAAAATTTGTCTTGTGCATTTTGAGGCAGCTTTCGAATCTCTAAGTTTTTCGAATTTTTATTTAATAAAATGACATTTGACAATGTTCGTTAAACAAATATTTATTATTTTTAATAATCTCTAAATTTAAATATAACATTAAACGAAATAGGATGATATTTAAGAAATAAAATATTTTTTTAAACAAATAAACACATAGCGTGAGCTCTTCTGTAATAAGAGAGAGTGAGAAGTTCTGTATAAAGAATGAATTGATTGTTGGAAAGAGCTTATGCAGTTAGACTTTAGAAGACGGACATACATTGGTTGCTGTGGAAAGAGACTTGCGAGAACTATACAATTTATACGAAAGATATATAACATGAAATGAAGCAGATTAAAATTATCCCACAGTTAGAAATTCGTTCAAACCATAACATGGTTGAAACAGTCCTGTAAACTATAGATTTCGATAAAGAAGAAGAAGAAGAAGAAGAAGAAGAAGAAGAAATAGTGTATGATAATATCAAATTGCATAAATTGAGACTATTGAGATAAATTGGGAATCAGAAAAAACATACCAAGACAAATAACAGATAAAATGTTAATTAATTTAGAAAAAAACTAAAACAAGGTGAGGCTTGGGGATGATAGATGGGAAACTAAAAATGATGAAAAAGGAATAAAACAATTTTTTACTTTTACTCTATCACTTTTATTAATAAATAAATAGACAATAAAAGTGATAGATAACAAAGTAAAAAATTGTTTTATTCCTTTTTTAAAAAATGAACTATCACAAAGTAACGGACAAATCAATCAATAATTTAAAAATGATAATGTGTGAGATTTCAGAGGAAACATGCGGTAAAAGAAGTATAAATAAAATAACAAATATACGGAATGGTGGACAAATGACATTAATGTTTGAAAACAATCTCGGACAAATATCCGCTGCGGCTACTTCTGACAAAGTACATTCTGTCCATTCTGTCAATTCAATTTCCGAATACTTTTTCAAGCAATTAAGGTCTGATGTCCGCAATTGTTCGAATTATATTGGCTTCCAAGGCGTCAATAGTTGCTGGTTTATCGGCATAGATTTATATTTTTTATAAATATAACATTTAATATAACCCCAAAGAAAATAATCTAAAAGCGTTGAATCACGTGACCTTGGTGGCCAATTAACAGATCCGTTCCTCGAAATAATTTTCTCACCGAATTGTTCCCTTAATAAATTGATTGTGGCGTTGGCTGTATGATATGTGGAGCCGTCCTGCTGAAAGGATTTCCTCCAGATCAATCCCATTTAAATTCGGAATGAAGTAATTCATGTAGTCGAAAAACAAAGTCCAATTTTATTCGGAACGCACATTTTTTTGTTTTGTTTTTGTTTTAATATCTAGCAGTGTGAAATGCGTTTGGAATTTGTCAATAATTCGGGGAATCCATCACGAAATTAAAATTCACGAGGTGCTCTATAAGTTTGTCGCACAGAACAAATTTCAACAAATTGTAAACGTTTCTCTGATATTAAATGTTCCATGATGATAAGTTTTCAGACTATTGAGAGACAGATTTAGAGACTTGTGCGCAAACTCACAGTCCGTTTGACAGCAATCCATATCGGAATTTCGGACACACTAAAAAATCATCCTTTATAAAAAAATTCGCTAGTCCTCAGTAAAGAAGAGATAAAGATGTAAATAGAGTGGCGAGTCTATAACATAATAGTAATACTAATTACATGTAAGTAAAACTTGGATGCGATTACAGACATGAAAGTGAAATGAAATATCTAAGGAGAATCAACAAAATTGGACAAAATAAGGAATGAATAATTTAAGACAATAATAAAATAAAAATGAATCACATTATAACTAAAAAGAGACAACTAAACTGATATGGTCATATTATTTGAAGAAATACTAATCATAATATGTCATATGATATGATATATGATATAATATACGATATTATATATGGCATGATATATGATATGATATGGTTTGATCTGATATGATAATATTTTGTAACGTGGTACTATACATGTGTAACTTTTAACATATTTGTCTTAGATCTTTAGAAAATACTGTTAAAGGTGTGACCTTCTTGCAATAATAAGAGTGTATTTTTTATATTATGTTATATTTATACTAATTTCGTTACAATGTATTTATTGTGCAATAGTTATTAAATTGGCTTTTCTCCAAGATATGCTTCTCTTATGTATAACACAGCCCTTTCAGCAATTGCTATAATAGTGGCTTCGGTATTAGAGGAGGGAGGTTCTACCATAGCTGAAGCATCGGCTATTCGAATATTTGGAATACCATGTAGTTTAAGCTTTTGATCGACACATGTATCTGGATCAGTACTACGACCCATCTTGCAGGAACTACACTGATGGTTTTCTGGGATTGTGTGGTATCTTATCGCGCACTCCCAAAATGCATCACTGTCAAACCTGTAACAACATGAATGATGTGAAAATTGTAGTTCTTGAGTAATTCATATAAACATATTTGAATGTTTCATATTGTGTTTGAATATTTAATACAGCATTTGAGTGCCTAAATTAAAATAATCAACAAAATCGGTATATATATATATATATATATATATATATATATATATATATATATATATATATATATATATATATATATTCCAAAAGGATGAAAATTGCTTCTGAAAAAAGAAAAATGTGGCAACGTGGCGGCCAGGAAATAAAATCAATAAACGGACGCCCGATAGCGTTGCCGAACGCCGCGAATAGTCCCGAACTAACCCGATACAATCTGCGCAGTTGCCGGTCGGTTATAATAGCGAGCAGCCAGTTGGACTCTTTAGTCGAATTCATACAATAATTTAGAAAAATTATCTACCATCCGTGAAAATATTAGATATAACACACACGTTTTACATGTATTTGTAAAACCTCGACGTTTCGGCTTCCACTTTAAAGCCATTATCAAGAGAATGTAGTTGTTTTGCCACTCCCCAGGGTTCACTACCAAAAAAAAATGGTCAATGGTCAAATCTGAATTAACCGCCTATTTTAAAGAGTTGAACAAACTTCGTTAAAAATTTAATATGTTAAAAAAATTTTAAAAACGCAAAAATCTTGTGTTTTATTTGTGATACTGAGAAATTTTCGAACGATTGTCGTATATTTGGAAAGATTTCTAATGATAGATGAAACTTGAAACACTGCCTCGAGCCATTCTTTATGAGGGTAAAATCATGGAGATAATTTTTTGAAATTTTATTTTTTTTTCGCTAGGTAGTTTTTACCTAACGGAAAATTACTGTAGCTGAAAAGATCATCAGTTTCTTCGGAAGGCAGGTCCTCCCAAGTACAAATAGTCAACCCTGACCTCTCAGAAGTTCATAGAATCGATAGTTCCCCAGGATTCCCGTCTTGCATCGGTCTTGTTTAACTTCTACATACATGTTCAATATCCTAAAGTCTAGTACGGTTAAATCCGCCTTCTTCGCTTATGATATAGCTTTTCTGGTACTTTTTCGATGTGCATCGGCGATACATAACAAACTTCAAAAATAGATGGACACTGCAACCAATTGTCTGTCTTTCTGGAGCTTGCAGATCAAGTCAAGGAAGACTCAAGTGATATTTTTTACTAGAAAAAGCTCGTTCTCATCGGGTACCTTGGTTGCAAAAGGCAACTTATCTAGGCCTATAATTTATTAAATCATAGAAACCCCCTTCCTCCTAATCCAGCACATTATATGCAAACTGTTATGGTATATCCAAGTTATTAAATCCCTTAACAAAAGCAGCTAATTATCATTACAAAACCAAAGTTATAATTTCTTATATTCTAGTAAGATCAGTCGTATATATGGATTACAAGTCTGATCTAGATCACTTTCAAATAACTCCTCTACGCAACTTCAAGTTTTTGAACCGTCCTGCGCGTGTCTTTAAAAGCATTCTGCTTTGTTAGAAATAACCAGTAAACTCAAGGAGGATTACCACTAAATCCAAAATCACTCGTTTCTGATATCTCGACGCGCGTCTCGATAACGATGTTAGCATCATCAGGAGATGATTCAATCTCCAGATGAAAAATCTTCTGATAAGGATTTTGCACATTCGTCGGTTATCTCTTATTTCTCAATTTTCTTAATAATGATAGTGTCTGATGTCTACGCGGATAAATCTCAGGCTTTTTATGAACCCGATAAAATGGCAAAGAAATGAGGTCATAGGTAACAACGCTTAATATAAAATTGATTAGAATTTCCAATATATTAAAAAAATATATTCCATTATAATGTATTGGTTACTAACTAATAATGTCATTGGTTACTTTTTGAATTCTAATACCGTACTTACTTATATTTATCTTTGCAGTTTCCGTAGCTGTACTCTTGTAAGGTGAGGTGGTAATTGGTTTTCAATATTGGGGCTTTAGCTAAACGTTGAATATGCCTGATACCGTCAATAACAACGTTAACATCACGAGGATGGCTAAGGTAATTTGCTACGATTTTAGGTTTATCAAATGGGTTGTGAGATGCAAGAGTGATAGATCTGAAAAAGATCGAAAAGGTAATTTTAATTAAAGAGAATTTAAACATAACTATTTTTTTGTTATTGTTACTGTTAGTGGCTTAAATAATTTATATTGATGTCTTCGATTTCCTATTGCATCATATGCCATCCGGTTCCCAATCTTCACTATTCCTCATTTTTTTTATATGACTCAGCCTATCGCTGAATCGATTTAGGTAACTTTTGGTCTAGCATTTCTCATCTTTTCTGACGCGATCTGTTTCAGAATTTGTTTAGGTAGTTGTTTTTCTCATGTTCTCTCTATGTGGTTATACGTCAGCTGACGTTGTATTTCTTTAAGAATTGTTTTCACTGCATTAATGATTTTATATTTTTATTTTATTCCAATAGTATGTTTTATAAGAATAATCTCCAAAGTATATAGTTTTTAAAAGACAACATTCAATATACTATTAGTGTAGTATAGTAAAACCATGTCGAATATTGCAATGCAGCAAGTGTTGGGCTTTTACTATTATGTTTAAAGCATAAATCACAATAATTTAACTCGCGAACTGAATCAAAAAGAATTTTATAGTAAACATTTTACTTAATCCGAAATGAACAAAAGTTTCTTGTTTTGAATTGTTGAATAGAAGTTTTAAATATAGAATTCCATAATATTCTGATCAATTCTTGTTTGAAAATTCCGTCTTCATTTAAATTGAATTTTCGGAAGTTCTGCAGAATAACCCACCAATTACCATGGCTATAGCTTCTTTATTTGACTTAAAACGCATTACATCAAGGACTTTTTTGAAGTTTGGGATCAAATGTAAGTAAAAAAAAAACCTTCTAACTAACTAGGTATTTTAGCACAAATATTTATATACAGCTTATTGGCTTAGATATTGATATCTTTTTAAAAAAATCCGTTTCTTTTGCATCCTATTTTAATGTTTTTTATGCACTTCTAAAAGCTTCCGTCGATTGTTTTGATTGCTGTTACGATTGTGTTCTGTAGTGATGGATGCATGTCTTTTCAATTGTTATAAATCGTTTTATAACAACCAATAATTTGTATTCGATCACTTTTTGCGGTCCACATTTTCTACAAAGCTTTTTCATACATAATTGTTCAATATTAATTTCAAAATGTGGATTATGTGAGATACTTACAGTCTCAGCTATTTTACGTAGTTTCAATCCTATATTTTCTAAAACCATAAACAACCCTTTATTAATTTCTTTTAAAACACTTTTTTTATGTTACCTGTATGCGTGAAACTTTAATAGTTATCTATGTACCAAGCTATAACTTCCAACGCTTCGCATTGTTCTTGGACCCCTGATGCGGGGCCTATGCCCAACTTTTCGAATTCTTAAAATTGTTTGAATAAACGATTAATTGTCGTATGAGATGCCGAACGGTTAGGATATTTTCACCTAGATTTATATTAAGGTGCAATAATTAAAACATTTTTTTGATGTAAATTATAACAATTTCATTTAACTCTTTTACACAGTGTATTTATCCACTATAAAATTTGCATGTGAGCACAGCACAACAGCCACACCTAAAGCTGGGTCCACAACAGTAATAAATTGCGTGTATGTTGAATTTATTGTAGCGAAATATTTACGATGCAAAATTGCCACACACAGTCAATAAATATTTGTCTACGCCCCGCTCCGTCTGTGTGTATGCGTGAGGTGTGGGTAAGTTAAGTTTGATTAGGTTATACCAACAAGCATCAAAAATAAAGTTGTTTAAATTTTTCAGTGTTTATGCTTACTTTCTGTAGTTTACACTTTTCTATTTTGGTACAAATGTTTCATCCAATAACGCCTTTTCTTGCGATTTTTTTTTCGTTTTTCTTGATTAAATTGTTCATTATTATAAATGTAGCACACTTCTTCTTCAACATAATAATATCATACTTTGATTACAATCAGTTACAGTTAATATAATATTTCTATATAATATAGTATATAGATATTATTATTATTCACGTATGGGCCCTGGTGGACCACGCGAAGTACCATTAGAGGCGTTTGTTGCTATTAGCCTTCCTTTGAGCCCATACTAATTTCATTCTTTCGCTATGAGCTTTTTTCCTTTCGTCAGACCAAGTTGTTCCAGTCTTCCTACATTTTTCTTTCTGGCCAACCTTCCAAACGTTAACCTTGTGTCTGAAACAGCCTCTATCCTGAATTTCACTTTGTGTAATATTTGCTGATCTTAGGTCCTCTTTAATTGCAGCAATCCATTTAATTATTTCTACTTTAGCTTTACTCCTATTTTCATAAAATTCGACTATTTGTCTAGTTAACCTACTCGGATTCATCCGTTTTATGTGTCCGTAAAACTTAAGTCTTCTTTTTCTCATATCGCTATGTATATCTGTGTATTGTTTGATTTCTTGGTTTTCTCGAAGTCGGTATGTTGTGCTATTTATTTGTTTGGGCCCTAGGATTTTTCTTATGATTTTTCTTTCCTTCTTTTCAATGTCCTCGATGTCCCTATTCCTATTCAAAATGAGCGTTTCCGCAGCATATAGACATTCTGGCTTAATAACTGTGTTATAATGTCTCAGTTTTGTGTTTTTAGATAGGCATTTTTTGTTGTAAATATTTTGTGTAAGTCTCAATGCCGTTTCCATTTTTTGACATCTACCCTTATTGGCCGCTTTTTCCAACCCATTTTCCATAATTATTTCACCCAAATATTTGAATTGAGAGACTCGTCTGATGTTACCATATTTTGTTTTTAGAAATGGCGTTCTTAGTCTGTTGCAGGTCATGTATTGTGTCTTTTCAAAGGAAATTTGGAGTCCTACATTTTCTGCTGTTTCTTTTAGGATTTCAATCTGTTTCTGTGCTGTTAATACATCTTCAGCTAAAATTTCTAGATCATCAGCAAATGCCAGACAATCAATTTGGATGTTGGTTCTCCCCAGTTTAATGGGCTGGTCAATATTCAGGGCCGACTTTTTTTCACGCCACTCCTGTATTACTTTTTCTAGAACACAGTTAAATAAAAGTGGCGAGAGTCCATCCCCTTGTCTCACTCTTTTACAGTTCTCACAGGTCTCACAGTTTTAATTTCGAACGGCTCTGAGATCTCACCCATGAATTTAACTTTTGACCTTGTGTTAGTTAACGTTGCTTTAATAATTGCCAGCGTTTTCAGATCTAGTCCTTGTTCTTTCAAGATTCGGAATAAAGATTCGCGGTCAATAGAATCATATGCTTTTTTGAAATCCACAAATGTACAGACGAGATTTTTATTGTACAGTTTTTGATGTTTTAGAATCAACTTCAGATTCAGGATCTGTTCAGGGCAGGATCTGCCCGGTCGAAAACCTGCTTGATATTCACCAATGTTCGGTTCTAACTGTCCCTGTGCTCTGTCTAGTAGATATTGAGATAGAATCTTGTAACAAACTGGGAGAAGAGATATCCCTATAGTTGTTTACATCCGTTCTATCTCCTTTCTTATGTAGTGGATGGATTAGAGCATCTTTCCAATCTTCCGGAATCCGTTCGGTTCGCCAAACTTCTTGTAGAATTTTGGTTATTTCCCTGATTGTATTCTTTGCAATTGTCTTGGTTATTTAGAGCTAATTGTCCGTTTTCCTTTTGGAAGCAAATACTTTGCGGTTGATAGCCTGTTAATTTAGTTTTAAATGTTTTGTAAAAGTTTCGAGTGTTATTTTTTTGGACATCTTTTTCTATTTCATTAAGTTGATTGTTTTCCTATTTTCTTTTAGTTTGTCTAATTAGCTTCGATGTTTCTTTTCTTACTTCCAAAAATATGTTATGGTTTATTGCTGTTTTTTTGACTGTTCCAATCTTTGAATGCTTTACTTCGGCTTAATACTGCTTGCTCGTAAACTTCATCCCACCACGGATGTTTTCTACGTTTTTGTAAAGGAACCAACTTTAAGGCTGTTTTAATAATTTTTTGTTTTAATTCTTGCCAGTTCTGTGCTGGTTGTTCATCAAGTTCTTCTATTAGGGCTGGTTTTATTTTCGTTGGGTCAAACTTTGGTATTAGCAGCCGCTTTTGAATAAGTTTTCCAGGTTTTAAGCTAAGTTTGATTCTAGTCAAGTAGTGATCCGTGTCTATATTTGCTCCTTTCCTGACTTGAACATTCAAAATCTTTTTATAATTGGGGTACGAAATGGCTACATGGTCAATTTGAAATTCACCCATGTACGTGTTTGGGGACCTCCAGGTCTTTTGTTTTGACATTTTCTTCTTAAAATGGGTTGACATTATTTTTAGATTAAACTGCGAACATAGTTCAACCAATCTTCTACCATTATGGTTAGTCCATTTATGAGCGGGAAAACTGCCGACTGTTTTCCTGTACTTTTTTTCTTTCCCTAGCTGGGCGTTGAAATCACCCAATAGGATTTTTACATGGTTAGAGGGAATTTTAGAGATAGTCTTTTCTAGAATTTCCCAGGACTTATTTACTTTTTCAGGATTAGATTTATTTTCTTCGTTAACTGGGAGGTGTGCATTGATTAATGTATAGTTTTTATTAGCACACTTAAGGGATAGTGTCATAAGTCGATTATTTACTGGCTGGACATTTGTTATAGAACCAAGGATGTTTCTTGAGACAGCGAAAGCAACACCGAGATGTGGTGTACTTTTGAGTATTTCTTTGTCCGTTTTACTTTTAAAAAGTCTGTAGTTGCCGAATTCCAAGGTGTTATCATCTGTCAATCTAGTTTCTTGCAAAGCTAAAATTTGGATTTTTTGCTGATTTAATGTTCGCCCCAATTCGTGTAGTTTTCCTGGACGCAGGAGAGAATTGATATTTACCGTTCCAAAGAAAGTTTTTGTTTTCGGTTTCAGACGTTGGCCAGAGGTCTCCGACTCCCTCTGAAAGATTTTGCGTTTAAGCCCGGGCGCCCCAGAATCCGAAAGTCCGGTTGTACCAGCAAAGCTGGCAGAGGATTGTCTACCTCCTGGGGTAATTTTGTAATTACTAGAACGCTTCATCTTGTACTTTGAATTAAAGGTTTGAACCACGACGGTTCAGAGGTTAAGACTGGAGGGGTTAGTTCCAGAATTTAAACATCAGCCGCACCACTGGTGAACAGACGCTGACCACTCAACCGCTTGATACAAGTCAGACGCTAAGTGGATTTAATTTTTTTTTGCCTTGGTTCGGGGCTGCTTATTTTGAGATATTCGCAGCTGTCCATTAATATCTAATGGAACTTTCACTATCCACCACCCGTGACCCGTCCAGTACCTTAGGCGAGGTATACTGGAAGTATATAGATATAATATATATAGTATATAATATAGTGTCTGCTTGAAATTAAAACATTAATTTCACTTCAGAAACACGTCCACGCACAAATCTTATGCGCTACAAATTCCTTTGACGTTCGCGAGAAAATCAAATACCATAAAGGATTCGTGTGCGGCGAAAATATTTATGTGTGACTTTGTGTATCAGAGCATCTAGATTGCCTCGCACGCACACAACATACACTCCGCACGACGCAATTTTTTATTGGTGTTGACGCAAATTTTTATTGGTGTGGACCCATCTTAAACTGTTACACATATTACGAAAAAACAAAATGGCGCCAAAACAAAATGATAGCTTGACACTTGCTCCACCCACTGCTTATTGCTAAAAATAATATGTGGGATTCATTTATAACTTTCAGGACAAATCTACAAAAATGTTAAATAGAACGCTTGCTTTTCTATATTATTTGAGGACATAAGTATGTGCTAATTAGAAATAATAACTGCAACTGAACAATTCTTACCCGCTACTTCTAGCTTGCAAATTTACAGATGTGATGTTGATGGTGCGAAGAGCTGTTGGGTTTTTCGGATTGACAGGAGAATTGGCTTCCGGTTTATAGGCACACGTATTTGCGTAACCATTAAAGAAGAGTTGTATATCAGGGTCATCAGGTGCATTATAACGGCTAACAAGTCGAGCAGTTAGCTAAAATATAATATTTTATATAATAATATTATAATAAAATTTTACTGAATACATTGTCTACTACATAAAGAGTTTTCTAATAAGGGTGTCAGAACCTTGAAACGTAATAGCAGCAACACTGTTTGAAATACAAATGTTACTCGTAGATTGTTATGTTCAGTACATTGTCTCAATTCACCATGGAAAGATACACCAATTGAGCTTTAGACCAGTTGGAAGGGGACCCCCACTTTGGGGAAAATAATATTTTGCGTGGAAGCGCACTTAATGGGTTTGTGAACAAACATAACTGCAGGATTTGATGCAGACATCGATTTGTTGCAAGAAAAGTTGCTTGTAGTTATCATTGTGACTTATTTTAAAGTTCCGACCTCTTATTGGAAAAACCCTTTTCTACATGCTACACATACTACATAGTTTCTTCGAAAAAATAACGGAACTTTTTAAATTAAAAATAAACAGTTAGTTTTTTTACAAAAATGATTTCTTTTTATTGAAAAATCATCCCTTCCGCGTTAGGTACATACAATACATCGTTGGGTACCTTCAACCAATGCAAGCATATATTTTTCGTCGGTTTTCGGAATTGCTTCAAGTGGAAAATGAGGTTTATCGAATCTGATCTTGTAAGCGAAGCCGAGACGGCTATTTACATGATTACAAAATATTTAAAAAACAAGGACCATTTTTTCCGTGCTCCATGTAATAACTGCGTATTTCTTTAGCCGCCTCCAAATGTCAGCAAGCGTCTCCCGAGACGGGTTTTTGGCATTAAGCCGTCATCAATCTGGCTCGAGCTGAACATTCGGAAAACAACTGAAGAAATGACTAAAGGTGCGATCGTATATATGGGCTTTTTTCGACACAGTCTGTAATGCTCACTGCTGTTCACGCTATCCTATGGTGAACGTCCCCAACAGTCAGTCTGCACGAAACCGCCCGTGATCCACCTAGGCCTTGACTAGGTACCAAGTATGCATGAAAACTTGCAAGTGGGCTCGTGACGACTATATAATAAATATAGTAGGAACATTTTTCGGGATTCCACATAATGATTTCTCATTTCTTTAGCCGCCCGCCAACATAAACAAGCATCTGTGACACCCAAGGCAAAGCCCCTATTTACCATGGGAAAGCTATTTACTACAGGAGGGCGCTAGGTATCCGGAGACATCGTTAGAGACACTTTAACCATGTGCCATTCAGCTCCTCGGCACGATGGATTTGCACCTTGAGCTTGGGAATTCCTTTTAGAGGTTTACTCCTCTCAGCTCGGGAAGGTGGTGGCGCCACTCACCAAACCTACCTTCCGTTCCCTACCTTATTATTATTATTATCCCCGCGCTTGCTTGATTTAGCCTAAAGGCGTTCGCACTCCCTCTAAGGGGAACATTGACTTATCCCAGATATCCTAGATATCAGAAGGATTAAGCTCTGTGGGGGCCCTTTCCCGGTTATCGGGCCGCAAGGTGACACTAGAATTCTTTGACGTTCCTGAGTTATTCAAGAACTTCCGAACGGTTCTCGCTGTTCCCAGTAGTGCTGTTTTCTGCATAGGCCTGAAAAGTTGCTTGTTGAGACCCAATACTTTTATGTTCTTCAGCAGGCTCTTTGGAATAACACCCGTTGCTGATATTATTATGGGAACTATTTCTACACTTTTCATGCCCCATTGTTTTTTAACTTGCTCTTGAATTTCCTGGTATTTCTGAATTTTTTCGCTTTGCTTCTTTAATATATTATTGTTATTAGGAATGGCCACATCGATTGATAGAGCGCGTTTAGATAATTTATCCACAGTAATAATATCGGGCCTGTTGTGATCCAGTCTTCGCTCAGTGAGTACAGTACGGTCCCAATAGATCTTATTATTATTACTTTCGAGAATAGGTTCTGGATTGTAATTGTAATGTGAAACTCTCTGTTTTAACAGCTAAAGCTTTAGTGCAAGTTCCTGGTGCAGAATCTTTGCGACTGCATCATGCCTATCTTTATAATTGATAGCCGCAAACATCGTACATCCCCCAATAATGTGTTGAATGGTTTCGGAGGTGGGACATCCATATCGACACTGATCGTCCAAAATACCAGCATCTCGAACAATATATTTAAGGTAATTTCTAGTGGCAATAACCTGATCTTGGATTGCCACTATAAATCCCTCTGTCTCGGGGAACATCTGTCCTGCAGTCAGCCAGTAGTTCGACGCTAATATGTCGACTTGTTCTTGGTTGACCTCATTCTGATGTCTCCCATGCAGGGATTTTTCTCTCTATGATTGCAACTTTTCTTGATCGGTTTTCGCATAGCTTTGAACCAGATTTTCTTTCAATTGCAGTGGCGTTAATACATCAATCTGACATATCGTTCTATGTAATTCCGACGTTTCTGCTTGTTTGAAAAAGTATGATCGCATGCTTTCAATTTCTGGATCAAATTGCTTCCTTATATCGACCAGGCCTCTACCGCAAGGTGGTGCGTTCTACACTACTTCATGGGTGATGCTTTTGTGCTTTTGTGAGCAATGTTCTAAGCTTGAGTTGTAGATTTTGTACATCCGTCTTACTCCAGTTAACTACTCCAAAAGAATACGTTAATATAGAGACCGCATATGTGTTGATTGCTTTAAACATATTTCTACTATTAAGATTTGACTTGATCACTTGTTTTACCCTCTTGATGAATTGAGAGCTGAGTTCATCTTTCATTGAACGATGATCAATGCGCCGGGCTTGTTTCATTCCCAGGTATTTGTATGTGTCTATGGCCGTCATTGCCTCGATAGTTTGGCCATTATGTGTCTTAAAAGTGTTGTTCTGGAGCTTGCCCCTGTTGATACTGATGGTCCGACATTTTTCCAATCCAAATTCCATTCCGACATCACTAGAAAATTCCTCCACTATTTTTAACATTTGTTCAAGATGATTTTTTGACGAGGCAAATAATTTTAGGTCTTCCATGTAAAGCAAATGGTTTAGCTTGTGTTGTTTTTATGCAAAAACCATACTTAGTCCAATTTAATCGGTGCGAAAGAGGATTCATGGCGATGCAAAACCAAAGGGGGCTTAGGCAGTCTAAGGCTTGGAAGATACCTCTTCGAATAGGGACATTGTCTGTTGTTATAATATTGTCACCCTCCTTAAGCTGGATTTTCGTTCGCCACGTTGACATAAATGTTTTGAGGAGATTGATTAAAGATGGATAAATTTTATAAATCTTCAAAACTTCCACAAGCCATTCATGTGGAACGGAATCAAAAGCCTTCTTATAATCTATATACGCCATGTTTAGATTTCTATTTTGGTATAAACTTGATTGCATATGACTGAATCAATCACTAGCTGTTCTTTACACCCCATTGTGCCTTTAGTACATCCGTTTTGTTGCAGAGCGATAATATTATTTCGCTCGCAATGCGCATATATGCGATTACTAATACATGCTGTTATCACTTTATATAGCGTAGGAAGACATGTTATCGGGCGATACTTGGGATCCTGAGTATTTTGATTATCCTTGGAGATGAGGTATGTTGCTCCTTGAGTAAGAAATAGTGGCGCTTTATGTGGTTCGGCCAATATCTCGTTAATTATATGGGCCAATTTCTTGTGAGTGCACCATAACTTCTTTAGCCAATAATTCTGTAGTCCATCGGGTCCTGGTGTTTTCCAGTTATGGAGATCTTTAATTACACTGGCTAGTTCATCGATTGTGAATGACTGATCCTGCATTTCATGGCAGTTTTCATTGAGTTGACGTTTTTCCCCTATCCAGCAAGCATTATTATTATACGATCTCGCGGTAGTTAGTTGTTCATTCCAGTATCTCATTTTCAGTAGGGTATCTGTTGTTCGGATTATGGGTAGTAGAATTTAGATTTCTGTAGAATGTCTTTTCTGATCTCAAGAATAGTTTGTTGTCCATTTTCCTCTTATTACTGAGCCTGTACTTCTTAAGTCTCACCACATATACAGAAAGTTGTTGTTTCAGGGTATCAAGACATTGTTCTAATGTAGTGTTTGTAAAAACTCTTGACGAATGTATTTGAGATCATCTAGTGATTGATTTAACCCGTTTCTCTAACTTTCTGGTTCTGCTGTCATTAATCCATTCTGTCAACCTGCCAATATCTGCTCTGAGAGTTTCAATCTTACATATGAGTCTCTTTTCCCACTGGGGTACATGAGTTTGCATCTTTGATGGTATAGCTGCCGTTCGTGGACTGATCTTCATCCCAACCTCTTTAATCGCTGATATGGAGGCACAATAAATCAACAAATGGAGCTGCTCCAAAGTCGGAGCTTTCGCCACAAGAGGTGGTAGAATATTTTTATTCAGACAATCTAGAGCTATGGCGAGTTTTTTACACGTATTTACTCTAGGAAGCAAGGGTCTACTAGGCGGATCCATACCCTCATATTCCAAAATGACCCTTTGAAGTGCAAAATGTAGACTTTGACTTACTTCGACCATGGTTTTTGGTTGACTTTCAGCACTTTCCTCTTGGTTCGGTTCTGGTGCTATAATTTCTACAGGCCCCTGTTCTTCTATAGCATTTTCTATAACGGTATTTTGATCTTGCATTTGCATCTCGACCTCCTGTTTTATTGAGTTTAGTCTTGTTTCTGGAATTAATCCGTTTCTAAGAATTACTCGATACTGGTCGGCCACTCTCTGCTCAGTAACTACTATGTTGGGATATACACTGATAAATTCGGCATGTAGACGTTGCCTGTAACCAAACCTTTCGCGTTCTAGTTGAGTCACCTTATAATAGATGTGCATGATTGTTTCATTCATGGAGAATGTCCACTTCATGCATCTTCTGAGTATTCCCGCTGAGTATCCTGGCTGATGTACCGGCACAGCAAGTTCAATGGGTGAAGTCTCCGATATTTCTTGACTTCGAATTTCTGCCTGTTCGTATGTTTTTTTAATTGCCTTTTCCGTTGCCAATCTTGTGGTACCATAGAGTTGGGAGTCGCCACTCGCTCCAGCCTCATCAACCCCAGACAAATCATACCGATGGTTCCGAAGGGTTCTTGTCCTCAAAACCCTAGCGCCTTGTATAAAACTTTTATTCATTTCAAACTCCATAACCATATGTTTTGGGTTCAAGGGAAAAGAACGGTCACCCAAGGCAGAGCCCCGAATTACCATGGGAAAGCTATTTACTACCGGAGGACTCTAGGTATCCGGAGACATCGTTAGAGACACTTTAACCCTGTGCCACTCAGCTCCTCGGCACGATGGATTTCCACCTTGAGCTTGGGGGATTTTTTCTTCCAGAGGTTTACTCCTCTTAGCTCGGGTAGGTGGTGGCGCCACTCACCAAGCGGGATATCCGCCCCCTGCTTTATTATTATTATGTATGACTAAACATTGTTTGTGTATTTTGAATTTATTAGTACAATAAAAATAAATAAATAAATAAATTTATCATTAGTACCATAAAAATTATAACTTAAATTTAATTATACATTTAATTCAGTTTCACTCTCACTGTCACTTTGATCTACATTAATAATAAGTGGTTCTATATTATTAGTAAATGATATTCTATTTTCTTAACTTATTTCTTCCATTTTAATAACATGGTTAATCGAATTTATCCAACTTTCTTTGGGAATACTATTTACAACCTTCCTAATTAATGTTGCTGCACTTGCACTTAGAGTCGGATAAATGTTTTCTGTTCTAACATTGGATTTTATCTGATGCCACAATGCTCAATTGGATTAAAAATACAGTAAAACGGGTGAAGGCGTAAAATTACATTTTTTATATGTATTTTCGAAGTATATATCGTTTTTTAACATATAGTTCGGGATTTCCAATTTAGTGTTAATTGCATTAGGAATTTTATTTGTTTGGCGGTTATGATGACTAGTATTGTCTATTACAATTACGCTTTCCTTAGGCACATTGGGCAAAAGGCTATTTATAAACTAATCTTCAAAAAGTTCTCTTGTGGTGTCGTTATGGTAGTCCAAAGATGAATGTTTAATATTTTTGGGACAACCGTAAATAATTTGGAATCCATCCATCCTCAAAACTAGCATGTAAAATTGTATTTTTTTTCCCTTGTTTACTGGGGCTTTGGTTTAGTATTTTCTTGATATATCTACCTATCCTTTTGCTGGTGTCTCATGTGTATCGAACCATGTTTCAACAAGGCAGATAATGGGACGATTTTCAATCTGTATTTTAAATAATGCGAACTAAACTAAAATATTTCGAAACTACTAAACCAGATATAAAATTAATTTTGTCTTTTTACCTGTTATTTTATTAGACCCGGCCCTGTTTAGGTTTTTTGCAACTTTGCCGGGGTTCGTTACGACAGGGGTTGTTAACAGTTTATTGCAGCCACTCGGTCAACGATATATCTTGAACCGCACTATACGTTCATATATTTCGACTTTTTCGGATGTAGTTGGACGATTAGATAGCCAATATTTTTCTATCCTTACTATCGTCGTTCAGGCAACGTTAAGTTAGCAATTTTAGTAACGTCTTCTACATTTTCGGTTTTTTGTTATTGATTGTCTCTCCATTTTAGTAACCTGTACACACTATGATTCTTTTAAAAAATTATTTTTAAAGTACAGTAATCTCTCGTCAACCGCGGGGGTTTCGTTCCAAATAGAGGGCCGCGGTTGGCGAGGGATTTTCTTGAGTTACACTTGAAAACAGAAAAATGTAATATATGTACGTACATATGTACATATGTATATAATAGGGTGAATAATTAAGACACTATATATATGTTTGTATGAATTGCATATTACAAATATGTAGGTAAAGTAAAGTAAAGTGTTTGTGTTAGAGGCGCATCAGCAACTGGGCATTTAGCGACTGGACCTACAGCTTAACGTGGGTTCCGAACCACGGTCATCAACTTCCGACAAACCCAGGCCAGCACCCCCCTTGGGTTATAAACCCTTGGTTATGTGCCTACCCATAAGTCTATCAGGAAACCTACCGACTGGCGAGTGACCAACGTAGAACACTTCTCAGAAGGCATCCGGCCTTACCCAGCCTTTAACTGGCGTGACTGAGGGGTAATTCGTAATCGGATTTTACACTCTTGCCTAGAAACAATCACAAACATTTAGGAAAGATAAACGGACAGAAGAAAGAAAAATAACCATCCGAGCGCTGGAATCGAACCAGCTACCGCTCCAGCGCGGATTCGGCAAAGCAGACGCTCTTACCGCCGCACCAATGCGACCGGCACAAATATGTAGGTCCATATTAATTTTGTTATAAAGGTAAAACTTATTTTCGAAAATAATGCAAAATTGTTGGTTGTTTCATTTCTTTTTGTGAGCTCCTTTTGGGTCTCCCTATAAGGTTGTACTAGCCCATTTAAATCATTTGAAAACATTAGGCTTCTTTCTAGTGAAGGGTTTTCATCATAGACTAAATCATGCAACTGTTGTGCGGTTTATAAATTTTTTTGTAAACTACTTAACGTTAGGAATGTAGTAGTCATCTTAATAGTCGTTGCCTTGCCGGGGATTTCATCGTCTGTATTGCCTTCGACAGTCGATGTATTTTCCAGAATTTCCAGCAGTTCTGATTCTGAAAGTTCATTGGTGTGACAAGCTATAACTTCTTCAACGTCACTTGGTTGCAACTCATCGAAACCATCGCCATGGATTTGAAGTAAGATTCTTACAATGTTTTCAATTTCTGTTGCTTTGTCAGGAACTGTTGACGTATTGGCCACAACCTCTGGCCATAACTTTCTCCAACACTTCTTCTTTGATAAATGTTATGGAATGGGCAATATTAAAAACTTTCCAACAGTGAGAACAGAATTTTACTCCATGTTATTCAATACATAACTGAAAGTTCGCTTGACATATTATCTTTTAAACGCTGCTATTATTCCCAGATTTGGTTGTATCAGTAATGTATTAGGAGGTAGGAAGCAAATTTCTATGTTTGGATCAGCAAATTTTAGGAATTCAGAATGGCCGCGAGCATTATCAATAAAAAGTAAAGCTTTGAATGCCAACGATTTTGAGGCCAAATATTACTTAACAGTGGGTACGAAGTAGTTCAGAAACCAGTCGGTAAATATGTTGCAGTCACCCAACCTTTTTGATTTATCTTTATTTTTTAGAGCACGTGGGTTAAGAGCGAGTTACGAGCAGTTGCTTAGCTTAGCTATCATGTGGTTAGCGGAAGCATTAGAGCAAAAGAGAATAGTAACCATATCCTTTGCAGCTTTAAATTCTGGTGCGGATCTTTCAGTTTGAGACACAAATATTCGAGCAGTCATCCTCTTCCAAAATAAAACCTGTCTCATTGGCGTTAAATACCCGATCTGGTTGATAACCCTTGCTTTCAATCAATTGCTTGAATTCAGTCGGATACCGATTAGTCGCCTCGTGATCTGCAGAAGCCAGCTCCCCGGTAAGTTTTGCGTTGCGTAGGAAAAAACGCTTTTTAAAATTTTCAAACCAACCCTTACTGGCTTGGAAGCTTAGAGTCTCCTCATAAGACTCTAGATTCTCGAAAAAAAGCCTACCTTTTTTTTTGCATACTTCGGCTGCTAAGAGCTACTCTTCTTTTTGTTCGATCTTCGATCCAAACTTTGAGCGCTCTTTCCATATTTTCCATCGTTAGAGGTCGCTGAAAACACCTGACTTTATTGCTGGCCCTAATAAAGCACGAAACACTGGCCCGAATAGATTGGTCACTTTTTTTTATTGTTCTTACTGTGGATTCATTCCCTTTAAACTTTTTCGCGGCATTCGCAAACGTTTCACTTGCAGTAAGACAGTCTAACAATTAGATTTTTGTATCAACAGTCATTATATTTTGGACATGTACATATAACTACGTAATTAAACTTACGAAAATGATAAGATTCTCCCTAATCACCATCTTCGTTTGAATAATGATACATACAAACTATGTAAATGCGTGGCCAACGGCCGTGCGTCATGCGAAAAAGGCAATAAAACAATTCCTGGAAAATTAGAATAGCAGTTCGCACGAGATTGCGATGAAAACGCACAGCGATGCTACGTAATTCGATTGAAAATTTAGTCTAGGCGATTTCGCAAGACGAAACTGCGCATAATTAAAACCGCGGTTGAAGAGGGATTACTGGATTACTATACTAATTACTGTAGTAATAAGTATTTGTAAATCAATGAATAGAGAAAGTTTACCTGTCTTATGCCTGTAGAACTAAGAGGCCCATTTTGGTATCGTATATACTGTTGAAGGCTGTCAGCATTCAGATCAACCACATCCGTTCTATTAATGGTAAATGTGACATAAAATGACACGTGATTTTTTATACCTAAAAGTGTGAGAACTAATATAAACTACATTCAAAATAATTGACTGATTTGTCCGTTGCTTTGTGATAGCTCCATTTTAAAATTGAATAAAACAATTTTTTTCTTTGTCACTCATTTTATTGAGTGACATATACTCAACAGTTTTAAAGTCGTGCTTGATAATGTAACATTGTTTACGAAACTATTTTAAATTGACAGATAACAAAGTAAAAATTTGTTTTAATACATTCAAAATACTTACAATATAAGTACTTTATAATAATATATAATAGAAAATAGAAATATTATTATTATTATTATTCCCGTATGGGCCCTGGTGGACTACGCGAAGTACAGTTAGAGGCGTTTGTTGCTGTTAGCCTTCCTTTGGGCCCATACTGATTTCATTCTTTCACTATGAGCTTTCTTCCTTTCGTCAGACCAAGTTGTTCCGGTCTTCCTACATTTTTCTCTCCGGTCAACCTCCCAAACGTTAACCTTGTGTCTGAAACAGTTCCTAACCTGGATTTCACTTTGTGTAATATTTGCTGATTTTAGGTCCTCTTTAATTGCAGCAATCCGTTTAATTATGTCCGTATGTTGTGCTATTTATTTGTTTGGGGTCTAAGATTTTTCTTTCTTTCTTTTTAATATCCTCGATGTCCTTCTTTCCATTCCAAATGAGCGCTTCTGCGCCATATAGACATTCTGGCTTAATAACTGTATTGTAATGTCTCAGTTTTATATTATGTTTATATATATATATATATATATATATATATATATATATATATATATATATATATATATATATATATATAGTTTATATATATATATATATATATATATATATATATATATATATATATATATATATATATATATATATATATATATATATATATATATATATATATATATATATATTGAAAAATGTATAACGAATAAAGAATCAATATTATAGTCTGTATTTACTCGTTTTAATACAATCGTTTAAAGAGGTAATGTTTTATAACTAATTTTTCAGTGGCATCAAAGATTAAAGGCAGAGGGGATGTGGATGATGACAAATGTTCACAAATTGTCGACAAAGTATAGCCTTCAGCGAGACCCATGGAAATGGAACTTGTAGTAATCAGCTACATAAAAAAGTTTTTTGATACATTTCTTAAACTTGCAAATTGTTGTACTTCTATTGAGGAAGAATATTTCGAATACATAAAATTATTTTTATCGAGATTTTTCAAATATGTATCGTATGAACTTGGAGGCTATTCTTGGAGACAGGTTTTTTTCAAGTTATCGCTTCAATTCTTCTATTGCAAACTTTGGTGTAAAACACTAGACTCAAAGAGATTTACCACTACACACCAAGGTGTGGGTAAGTTGGCGAATTGAATTTTGGCAGCATTTTCGGCAGTGGGAATATGGATACATTGATCTCAACGTGTCTACAGGTCGGTTATAATATAATTCGTTGTCCAATTACAAGGTGGTTGCAAATAAAGGTAACAGTTCAATTTTTCAGTCTTTCTTTTGGATAATCGTGTGGTTAAGAGTATTAAAACTATATGACTGTTAGGTTAATCGATTTTTAAAATAAAAAATATCGAATAAAGAGTTTGCCTCAAATTTTAGGTTGGTAACGACATTCCTTGTGTTGAATCATTGCAACTATTGGAGATGACCTATCATGAGTAAGATTTATCGAAAATGCGAGCGCATGGTTGGTATAAAACATACATAGAATACAGAGAAGCGATTGAATTTTCATCGTTTATCGACAAGGATCGACAAGGAAATTGACTTTCTTGAAATTGAAAAATAAACGACTTTTTTCTGCTTTCTTTTCACAATCGTGGTGATTCACTTAGAATTTCATGAGGGAGGGGAACCGTCAATAAATATTATTATTTGTGTGGTATGAGACGTTTGGTATAAAATATTCGCCGAAAAAAGTTAGATTTTAGAAGATCAGTACTGTGATATGGAACAATGTATTATGATAATCTGCCTTTCCACACTTCGATGCTTGTATTAGTTGTGGCTGTTAATAATTTTTAATTTTTTTAAGAGATTACGCCGGAAACAAGGATCGGTTCATAGGCTAATCTCTTGTCATTTTATTGCTACAACAGTACTTTTCAAAACACTATTGAAGTTTAAACGATTTCGACTTAGCGTCATATATTTTTCGTGTGGTAAACATGTCGAATTTCGAGTCGAATAAAGAGTATTTGCGGCACGTATTGCTGTTCTTGTTCAATCAAAAGAAAAGCGCTAATAAAACCGTCGTATACTCACGGTAACAATGGAGCAACGCAAGACGCATACGGATGTTAGTTTAGATGATTCAAACGTGGTGATTCGACCAGAAAGACAAAGAACGCGCAGGTTAACCGGAAAAATATGAAAACTTCATAAATATTACAAGGAATGCCGAATTGCAAGCATTGTTGGAAGAAAACGATATGCAAACTCAACAATAAATACCAGAAAGCTTAAATATTGGTCGCCGAACCATTTGTGATCGTCTGTATGCCATGGGAAAGATCCAGAAGACAGGAAAATGGGTACCACATCAGTTGAACGATAGACAGATGGAAAAGCGAAAAACGGTGTGCGAAGTTTTGCTTTCTCGACATGAAACAAATACATTTTTGCATCGTATCGTGACTGGAGATGAAAAATGTATATACTTCGAGAACCCAAAATGCAGAAAATCTAACATGGTTGATCCAGGATAACCATCAACATCGATCGCTAGGCAGAATCGTTTTGAAAAGAAAACAATGCTGTGTATTTTTTTATTTATTTATTTATTTATTGAATAATGGTGGTGGCAGCAACAAGCTGTTATACACATATCTCATAATAATGTAAATATAGTTAACATATTAGTAATGTCTGAATGATTGTGGCGTGTTCATATATTTTTTTCCTTTATTTGGGTTTTGTCGCCACTATCTAAAACTCAAAAAATATCAAAAGTACCTGGTCTTATGTAAAGAAAGAATCACTTATATATTACAAATTAATATACTTTATTTTTTAATTTAGTTTTGAAAACGGGGGGAGAGTACCCTCCGAAACGTTAACGTTAAAAGTTTGTAAACATTTTTTATAACATTTTTATATCTTTATAATTTTGTTCGTTAGGCAAATTTATTACAAAAAAGAATCACTGAGAAATTTGTCTCCGTTTGGTTTTTTGTTTTTACCCAGTGATTCTTTCTTTACATAAGAACAGGTATTTTTGATATTTTCTGAGTTTTAGATAGTGGCGAAAAACTCAAATAAAGGAAAAAAATATAGTTAACATATATCTGTTTACATCAATATGCTCCTTAATCACATCTCATATCACATTGGTTATCACAATGTTAGTTGTATCACTGATTGTTTGCGAATTTGAGTTGGTCCAAAGTAGTTTTGAAAGCATTCAAGGTCTCTTTTTCGATGCAGTCTATTGGGAGTTTATTCCAAGCGTTCACGATTCGGTTGACGATGAAGTGTGATCTTTGTCCAATCTTTATTGGTTTTTTCCTCAGTTTCATCATATGTCCTCTCAGTCCAGTGTCTATAGATCTTGTGAAGAAGTCATCGTGCCATGGAAGGTTATAGAGGCCATTTAAAATTTTATGTTTTTATAATGTCGTTTCTGTTTCTCCTCTGTTCCAGAGTCAAAGTTGACATCTCTCGGCATCTCTGTAGATAGTCTTTACGGCGATTTCCTCTCGGTGATCCTGGTGACTCGCTTCTGTACTTTTTCTAGACATTGTTTGTCTTTTTCATAATATGGAGACCAGACTACGTTGGCATATTCTAGTATAGGTCTAATATAAGTTATGTAAATTTTCCTAACTGTTGAGTTATGCATTTTGGAGAATGTCTTCCTCATCATATATAGCACGTAGTTTGTTCGTTTGGTCACTGCGGCAATTTGAGTTTCTCAGTTTAGATCTTGAGTGATTAGTATATCTAAGTAGTTTTGCTGTTTTGTGGAATCCAGAGCTTGATTTGCCATGATATAGGGTAGATTAGGGTTTTTCTTGTCGATGTGGAGAACTTTGCATTTCTGGATGTTCAGCGGGAGTAACCATATTTTGGACCAGTTTTCCATTGTTGTGATGTCATTCTGTAAAGTATGATGATCTGTCAGTGAGTTTGCAAACAATTTTGTGTCATCTGCATAACAATTCCATTCTGAAGTAATTCCGTCACCCAGATCACAAGTATATAAGATGAACAGCATCGATCCAAAGACAGATGCTTGAGGTACTTCGCTTGTAACAGTTCGAGATGTTGAAAGTTTTTCTCCGATGTGCACTTGGAATGTTCTGTTTGAAAGGAATTCTCGGATCCATGCTAATAGTTTCCTTCTGATCCCCAAGGATTCTAATTTATGAATTAGTCGCTTGTGGGGAACTTTGTCGAATGCTTTTACATAGTCCATGTATATCACATCCGTAGGTTGTCTTTGATCCAATGCCCTTGTCATCCAGTGAGCTGATCAAATTAGTGGTTGTTGATCTCCCTTGGACAAACCCGTGTTGTTCTAGGGGGATCAGATTATTCCATAGCGCGTGGTCTCGGGGTCTCTGAACTATTATTCTTTCCATTACTTTTCCCACGGTGCTAGTCAAGCTTATCGGTCCGTAATTCTCTACCAGTTGTTTATCGCCTTTCTTGAAGATAGGCGTAACCTCGGCCATTTTCGACGCGGAAGGTAATTTCGTTGTGTCTAATGAGGGTGTCGTGTACCATGCACTTCTAAAACCAGATGAAACAGTTAATACCATTGGCTACCGTCATCAAATGATCAATTTAAATCATGCATTGATCGAAAAGAGCCCAGAATAAGCTACAAGACGCGGAAAAGTGATTTTGCAGCACGACAACGCCTTATCACACACAGCGAAAGCCATTAGAAAAAGCATTTCTGCACTTGGCTGGGCATTCTAGCCCCACCCGCCGTACTCACCAAACTTGGTCCCTTCAGACTATCACTTGTTTTCAATGATGTATCACGCACTTTTCATGAAACACTTCAACAATTACGGATATGTCGAAAAGTGGTTTGATGATTGGGCCACCTCAAAAGGTTTTTACCTTTTATTTAGGACGGTTTTTCTGGGAGAGCATCCCAGGGACAAATTGCCAGAGAGATGGGAAAAATGCACAGCTAGTGATGTAATATACTTTAAATAAACCATTTTTTACCGTTCTCCTGAATTAAACGTTTTTTTAAAGAAAACATTATGTTTTTAACTGCTGCACTGAATTTTGTGAATTTTTGACCTAAAAACAAATTAATGTTATAGACAAAGAACTGTATTCGACATATATGGCCCGCTGTGTTTTTTTTTAATTTCAAATTACCACTTAATGGAAGATGTGTTGAGTCCATTGAAGGCATAAAATAAAATCCGCTAAAGAATGACCTCGATATGACCTTCATGTTATATCGGAAAGTACCTAAAAGAAGTATTTGCTACCATAAGTGTATTGTATCTGATGGGTCTTATTTTTGAAGGGGATATATTAAATTTGAATTATTAAACCAATATTTTGTGTTTTATTGGACAATTATCGGTATTCATTTGTCAGAATATACCTCAGTCAGAAACTATCAGAATAATAAATAAAATACATACCTTTACCTACTCCAGGTAAATTATGGAATTGTTTGATACCGACTTTGTCCAGTACATTTTTATCCCCAATTCCAGAAAGCAAGAGAATCTTAGGTGTATTTATAGCTCCTACAAAATTAATTTCATTGTTGTTTATGCCACAGTAATTATTATTTTTTTAATTTAAAGTTGTATGGAAATTATTGGTATTTGTAATACTATTCCCATTGTTAACAATAATTTTAGTACTACAGTTGAAGTTCGTATTTTCTCAATTCTTTAATGTTCAACATTATTTAATTTTGTTTAATAAAATCCGCAATTGACTGAAATGTAGGAAACTCTTTAGTTTTCCGAAATACATTCAACTTTGTAAATAGATATTAAAGTTGTATTAATGTTACACGATAGATGTTTGAATTATCATTCAGTAATAATATCGTACTGGGTGTGAGCTTAGCCAGCGGCGGTTCGTGGGGGAAAAAACAGGTAGGATACGTATAACCAAATTTTCGAATGGGGATAGGGAAAAGCATCGTAACCAAAAATTTAACATTTCTTAGTATCATACACACACTTTGCTGTGTAGAAATACGAGTGTGACTGTCAGACATCAAATTTTCAATCATTTACTCAATCATTTAATTTAAGTTAATCATTTCATCATTTAACCTTAAATCCAGATTAAATCAGCTCCTGATGATGCTAACATGGTTAGCGAAACGTGCGTCGAGAAGTTCAAAAAAGTGATTTGATGTTTAGTGGTAAATCTCTTCAAGTTTAGTGTTTCGCACACCAAAGGTTCCAATAGAAGAATTGAGGGACCGAGGTAATAAAATTTTGCTAAACTCAACATAGGACCATGACCATCAAATCTGTTTATAGTTGAAGTCCAGCCTCTTAAATTTCTGAGCAGCAAAGTGCAGCACAAGTTTTTTTTTCAATAGGTAGCATTGCTAACGCACACAGCCGTTCCTGGCCCCATTCGTTTGAGGGTAGACAAACATTTTTCGATTTCCACAGTCGTCATAGGGACGGTACACAAAACACTCAGCAATTCCACAGATTTACTAAATGTTTATGTCAAATTGTTTTGGATAAACATTTGTAACAGTGGCACATCCCCACTGTGTTTCATAAAATTGTCCCGTTCGTACATTCCCGAGAGTTCATTTTTTAATTTTAAATAATTTAGGTTTGTAAACAGGCTACACACAATTTTAATTTCTTTATTTGGAAAAACGGCTCAATATTCACCAAATTTTTCAGTTTCAAATAAATACAGCAGTTAGGTATACATTGAAACTAAAACGTTTAAGAACTTGTACGGTTAAGATATCACAGATTTTCTTGTATATCCTGACATTGGGATTGGGATCCTCCTTGTTAGTAAATTTCCGTTTCTTTCTGCGATTCTCTATGATCGTTGAAGATTCTTCACCAGTTAAGTTACCAAATTCTTCATTAATTTGTATTTCTATATTGTCTCTAATAATTTGAATGGCTGTTGAGAGAAATTACCAAATTGTCCTTAACTTTAAGTGCATCTAGTTGCCTGCTTTGCAGTTGATCAAAGAGAATGTCGCAGTGAGGCATTATTTAATAGAAGAGAAACAACTAAAATTTAAAATTATCATCCACTAAATAATTTATTAATCCCTGAGCTTTTTTTTTCACGACGCTTTCCAGAACAGTTGTCCTTTTGGATGATCGAGAAAAGAAAGCGGGAAATGCAAACAAATTTGCAAAAAACACCTTTACACCTTATTATATTTAATCGGTGGTTTTTGATGAGAATTCGCTCCTCAAATGTTAATGTAACATTATTTCTATTCATATATTGCAGTGAATTCATCTTCACTATTGTTATCGTTCAAAACATTAACTTTTCAACCACTCGAAAAGTCGAAAAGCGCGATGGCAAAAAACACCTGATTATTGAGAATGGGGCAGCGCCCAAGATATAGCGTTATAAATGCATTTAATCTACGGATTACTAGCATAGCGATGCATTGCTGTCTTTGTTTTTCGCACGCGATAGTGAAGAAAACAGTAGTGGCACAAACTTGTCTGTGCCCAAAGCACCTGTTCTTTAATCGGTGCGCTTCGGCAACCCACGACCTATTTCGTTACCGCGAATGACATTATGGATGTTAGACTATAGAAGTCGCAAGAAGCGTGATCAGAGACAGAACAGAGATTAAATTAATATAAAATCTGAAATTATTTTTTTCACTTCAATTTTAATTTTTTAAGGTAGGGCACGTGCCCACGTGTCCTTATAGACCAACCGCCACTGAGCTTAGCGATCCCACCCCGAAAAAGAATTGCTGCTACGAAACCTAATAGGACGTGTATAGATAGATATATTGAGACAGATTTTTTATAATTTATTATTCAGTTGACAGTATAATTTTATATTGAATCCTTCAAAGTAGTTGACTTGGGAAGCTACACAACGCTGAAGACTCAATGTCCCAAAATTGTATCCTTTGAATTCTCAATTTTGGGAAAAGGAAGAAGTCTGGTGAATAAGGGGGCTTCGTAATCGCACTGATGCTTTATCTTGCCAACATTTCGTTAACTGAAATCGCTGTGTAGCAAGGCGCAGTGTGGTGATGCAGCACCCAGGTGTTCTTGATGTTCGATCTTACACAAATGACCCTTTTTCGATACCTATCAAGAACCTCTCCATAAAAATGTTGGTTTACCTTTTGGACTTGAGACACAAATTCCTAATGTATTGTCTCCTAGCTATCAATTAAGCAAATCAACATTGTTTTGACCAGTGGCGGCTCGTGGGTTTTTAAAGTGGAAGAGCGTAGAAGAAAATAGTGCTGCTGAAGATTTTGCTTTGCTTTCCCCTTCCTTCTTTTTACTTTTCGTGCCATTAAAACCCTATACAGGAGGTGAACCAAGAAAATGAGTTAAAAGAAATAAACTCAACGGAAAAAAAAATAGTGTTTTGCGCTGAAAGATTGTTTACTGTGATAAATGTTGGAGCTGCAACGCCCTCCCTTACGAGCCGCCACTGGTTTTGACCTTTGATTTGCTTTTATTTGGCTGTGGTGAGGAGGGAGTGTACCATTCCTGGTTCTTACGTCTTCTGAGAATGTCTTAAACCACTTGAAAACTTGGGCTCTTGGCAAAACACTGTTTTCATAAGTATGAATGTTTGGAAAAGATTTCGTTGTACTGTGTTCAAGCCTGAAACAAAACTTGATAGTGTACCATTGCTCGAAATTGTTGTCATTTTCAGAACGCACTAGAAATATCCAATTCACCAAAATAATTGCTACAGACTACCAAGTGACTCTAAAGAGTTTAAACTCGTACTGAAGATGCATCAGATAACGGCCTGCCTCCCCTCCAACGGTGTTGCCATATTTAACGCTACGCCACCAGTTTCATTATTATATTTACACACTTCGTAAAAGCCTAATTGCTTGTTTTTCTGATAAATTCTTAATTTTATAAGAAACACTGATTTAATTTGTCCCAATCTTTTTTCATTGAAAAGGTAGAGATTTATTGTTTTTATTTACCTGCAGCTAAAATAACTTCCTTGATCACTCTCACAGTAAACACCTGGTTTTTGTAAACAAATTGTACAGCGATGGCTCTTTTTTCACCATTCACGTTATTGCTTACAATAATTTTGGTGACGGTGGAGTTCAACATTAAGTGAAAGTTTTTGTTCTGTTTCTGGGGACGAAGAAAAGCTTTGGATGTAGTAAGGCGAGCACCATCTCTAAAAACAAAATTAATCTCTTGATATAAAAATTCGTAAGGCTACTGCAATAAGGCAATTCTGATGGTTTAGATGTTTTGTCGATAACATTCTTGTAAAATTTGATTTTTATAGGTTTTGCGATTCTAAATGTGTTCTAACTCAACAAAAAGTATCGAAGATCCTGGTATGGGTTGGTGAGCACCTTACAATAGAAGAGTTCATAGAGAAGTTGTAGAATTTGAGCATGAAAGAATAAGTTTCAGTAAAATTCGTTTCAGTACAGATGAATTTCGTGAAAGTCAAACAAATATCGACGCTGTGAGAGAACTGATAAAGATCGACCGTTATGTAATATAGAGTGAGATTAACACATCTACAGGATGATTTGTTAGTACGTCCGAACTTTATTTTCAAATATAACAACAACCAAATTAGGTGTATTAAAACAATTTATTTTATGTGAAATAATTTTCAATGACGTTAATGTTTAAAAACAATTTCGGAAAAATGCCCGCCGCGGCTACTTCTGACAAAACGCATTCCGACCACTTTTTCAAGCAATTGGGATCTTATGTCCGCAATTGTCTAAGTTATGTTGGCTTCCAAGGATTCAATAGTTGATGGTTTATTCACATAGACCAAAGATATAATAAAACTCCAAAAAAAATATTCTAACGGCGTTAAATCACATTGCCTTGATGACTAATTAACAGGTCCGTTCCTCGAAATAATTTTCTCTCTGAATTGTCCCTCACTATATCAATTGTTGCGTTAGCTGTATGACATGTGAAGCCCTCTTGTTGGAACTATACATCCTCCAAATCAATAACATTCAAATTTGGAATTAAATAAACAACGAAGTCGAATAACAAAGCCCAACTTCCTGCTAACATCGACGAATTTATACATTTGGATCTTCATCAACACTATCACCAACAGTGTGGAATGCATTCAGAATTTATTGATAATTCAGCGAATATTTCGGTCGGTTGGGCACGCACGGTTGGGTACGCACATAGTGCTCTATAAGTTTGGCGCACAAAACACTGATTTTTGATATTAAATTTCGACAATGTGCAAGCGTTGCACTGTTGTTAAACGTTCCATTATGATTTACTAGACTATTGAGATATAGATTTACAGCGATCCCTAACGGAAGTTCGGACGCACAAAAAAAATTAACCTTTTTTCTTTAATGTAGGTTAATTATCATTCTTTTTCGAGATATTAGAGGATTTTTTGTTTGTCAGGATTTTTTATGAAACCTCCCATAAATTTCAAATTATTGATCCGGCAAGAAATTGAATGACCCTTAAAACAGCTTCACATTTACTATTAATTTGTTGACATTTTTAAATGTTCTGAAAAACTTCTCTAATTTGTAGGTTTTTTCAATTAACATTGATATTTCCCAAATAAAACTTTAAATTGTAAAATTTATTTTTGACAGGCAATTGTCAAAAGCATCATCACACTAGAAGTACCCATTTTAACAGAAAATTAGGATCAACAGTTCGGAATTCATTAGGGCTTTTATGGGATTTGATTGGGAACAAAATTAAATAAAAATCAATAGTGACTACTTAAGTCATTTTAGATTCGTTGATAATGATGTACTCCTTTAACAAGATCTAGAGGAATTTCAAATGTACATACAAGTGCTGTAAAAGGCTGGAGAACCATATGCTTGGAGAACACTTGAAAATAAATCTGAAAAAGAGTCAGCGGGATTTGTTTGTTGTGGATTACTATATATATCTTTTTCAGAAAATGTTAATAGAAGGTGATATCATCGGGGAAATGGAACTCCATATTAAATGTGACTGGTAAAAATTTGGCAGGCTGAACATATTGCTTAAGAAAAAGCTTCCGCTTTGTTTCAAGAGAAATATTCTTTGATTAATGCGTTCTGCCCAATTTAAAATACGGAAGCAAAATCTGTACACTCATATCACAATCAGTCCAAAAACTTTAGGTAGCACAAAAAGGAATGGAACGGTGTATGTTTAGCACTACAAGACAGGACGGAAAAACCTACACATGGATCAGGGAACACGAAACTATGTGATGTCACTAGAAGAGTATCAAAAATGAAATGGAAATTGGCGGACCATGCAGAAAGGCGATGTGACAACAGGTGAATCTGAACAATCCTGAAATGGATACCACTTAATCATAAACTTACACAAAAGAGACCGAAAAGGAAAACTTCGGACCGCACGCATGTTGAAGATGCGTTCATCCTGCAATAGATGGAGACTGGCTAAGTGATGATGATTATATGAAAATAGTTTAGTGATATGAACGATCTGAATAATTTAAATTACTCTCTCGATTTTAACTGGGTTAAGAAATTAACATCTATATATAGATGGAAATATGCAAAAATTTAAATATAGCAACATTTGTAATAAAGCCAAAGACATTTAGCAGTAATAACCAAGTTAGTACTTGTTTGTCAGTCTTAGTTTGTCTTTGTCTGTAGTAACTTCTGTTATGGTTAATTAATGCGTTGTGTTTCGTATGATATGGTTTTGTATTGTTGAACTGGTGATGTGTTTGTGAATATACTTTTTTTTTATACTATACAAAATTTCGACAAAATAAAGACTTACTAAAGCCATTTTGTAATATGTTAAACATTCGAAAATATGTATACGTATTGAAATTACATACGTATTATACGTATTGAAGTTACAAACTCCAAAAGGAAGAAGGAAGTTTGACAGATACAGGTAATATTCGTCAAAAATGTGTGTTTTTGTAAGTGATGAAATTCGAAAAGAAGCTGCAGCAAATTGTGTGAAGAATATAGATGTAAACATTTCGTGAAAATAGGTGTCCACAAAACAATTGTGCCTTTCCCAGATCAGCTCTGACTTGTGCAATCCATGGTACTCTTGACTTGATTCCTTGTATGTATGTAAGAATTCTGTTGATGAGTCTTGTCGGTGGGAGTCTACTGATATATCTACTAATATGTTGTAGAATTTCAACCTTCTTTCTCTTATGTCCGCCGCTACGTTGGACATTATCTCTGTGGTCTTTCTAGAATGTAGTCTGTATCCATCCTGTTTTAGTTTTGGGCCGAGAATTTTTTCATCATAATTTTGCGTTCTTCTTTTAGTATGTTTTCTATATATTTTTTTTGTATGGAGTGTAAGTGTCTCGCTTGCGTATAGTACATCTGGTTTGATTACTGTGTTATAGTGTCTTATTTTTGCGTGTGTGGATATACATTTCTTATTATAGACATTGTGTGTCTTGCCGTATGCCCTCTTCATTTTCTGTAATCGAGTCTTCTGTGCTATCTTCTCTCCTCCTATGAGTGACCTTATTTATCTTGCCGTATTTGGTGTTCAAATTTTGGACATCTAATTTTGAGCAAAATAATTCGGTTTTTTGAAAGGAGATTTGCAGGCCAACTTTCTCTGCACATTCCTTGAGGACTTCTATCTGTTTGGTTGCCCTTGTTTTATTGTCTGCGTATGGCTAGGTCGTCCGCGAAGACTAGGCATGATATTTCTTTTTTTTGGGCCCGAGTCGTATTGATTTCCAGTGTCCTTGATTTTTTAGTTCTTTTTCCCATTCCCTTATGGCTTTGTCTAGGACCAGGTTGAAGAGGAGTTGGGATAACCTATCTCCTTGGCATACTCCGACTTAAATCAGGAAGGGTTCGGAAATTTTTCCCATAAATTTCACTTTAGAGGTTGTGTCGGTCAGTGTCTGCTGCTTGATCAATAATATATAATAATAATAATAATATAATAATAATATATCAATCAATAATATATATATATATATATATATATATATATATATATATATATATATATATATATATATATATATATATATATATATATATGATTATATATATATATATATATATATATATATATATATATATATATATATATATATATATATATATATATATATATATATATATCATCATCATCAATCCGTATCAATCCACTGCATGATGAAGGCCTCTTCAGCATGCTTCCAACTCTCGCGGTCCTGAGCCTTCCTCCGCCATTCGGGTCCAATATACTTAATAATATCATCAGTCCATCGTGTTTTCGATCTTCTCCGTGGACGTTTGCGATCAAGCGGTATCCAGTCTAGGACCGCCCTGGTCCATCTTGCGTCCCAACGCCTCGCTACATGGCCTATCCCCTTCCATTTCAATTGCTTCATTCTTCCAATGATGTCACTCACTTTGGTTTGTTCTCTCATCCATGTGCAGGTCTTTCTATCCCATTTACTAATGACAAGCATATATCTTTCCATTCCCTTCTGTGCTACTCTGAACTGACTGTGATGTGAGTGTCCAGATCTCACTTCCATATGTCATAATGGGCAGGACACACTGATCAAAGACTTTTCCTTTCAGGCAAAGTGGTAGTTTGCTCTTAAATACTATGTTGAGCCTGCCAAATGCCTGCCAGCCCCATTTAACGCGTCGTTCCACCTCCCGGACGGTATCCCCTTCCATTGAAAACCTCTGCCCAAAATATATATAGTGATCCACAGCTTCCAAATCCGTTCCCAAAATAGAAATCCTTTTGTCTTCAGCAAATTTATTGAACATAACCTGGCTCTTCTTCTGATTTATTTTCAAGCCAAATGGTTCCCCAGCCCTTTGCAGCTCTTATATGTGTCTTTACAGTTCCTCTGGGTCTTGTGAAAGAAGAACGATATCATCTGCGAATCTAAAATGATTTAGGTATGCACCATTAATTCTTATTCCATCCTGTTCCCAATTCAGATTACGGAACACTTATTCCAGGCAGGCTGAGAAAAGAAGAGGCGATATTGCGTTACCCTGCAGTACGCCCCGCTCTGAATTTATTCCAACCTCAAGATCGTCATGGTGGACTGTCGCTGTAGCTTTATCATATATCGATATTGGTAGATTTACAAAGGCTTTCTCTACACCTTGATTAAGCAATGCATCCATTATGGCTCGCTTTGAGATTGAATCAAATGCTTTTCTATAATCGATAAAAGCCAAGCACAGTGGCATAGTGTATCCGTTGTGTCTTTCTATGACCTGCTGTAGAACCTGGATGTGATCCATTGTACTGAATCCACTTCTGAATCCTGCTTGCTCCCTTGGTTGTGCGTCATTAAGTTTTTTTAGTATTCTTTTGGATATTATCTTGGTGAAAACTTTGTACACCACTGATTGGAGGCTTATTGGACGATGGTTCTTTAAATCTTTCCGTGAGCTTTTTTATATAAAAGAATCACTTCTGCATTTTTCCACTGCATTTCTCTGCATTCCACTGCATTTTACAAGGCTGGGTACTTCTTGTTATTTGAGGCATTTTGAGTATAATTTTGCTAGTGTTTTATGTAAAGTCCGACCACCAGCTTTTAACATTTCCACAGTTATATTATAATTTATTGCAGCTTTGCCATATTTCATCGAGTCTATAGCCTTTGTCACTTCCTCCACCAGGATATCCGGCACTTGTTCTCATAAAACGGACAACCTCTTTCGGACAACCTCTAACATTTCCGTCCGGTCCCTGCACATTGTACCATCTTGACGCATTAAGGAAAACATTTGTGTCCTTTCCTCCAGGAAATTGAAATTTGCGATGCGGCACCTCTTAATATTAATATTAAGAACTGTTTTTTTTTCGCCATTTCTAAGAATATTTTAGATACCTTTAAGAAAAAAAAATAGTCGATATATATATATATATATATATATATATATATATATATATATATATATATAATATATATATATATATATATATATATATCTATATATATATATATATATATATATATATATATATATATATATATATATATATATATATATATATATATATATATATATATATATATATATATATATATATATATATATATATATATATATATATATATATATATATATATATATATATATATATATATATATATATATATATATATATATATTAATGAAAAAACTCCGGACAATGAAGAATGCAGATAGCCTTTTTGTCAGGGTCGAGTACGTTGAGCTTTGCAGAACAATAAGGAAACGTATTCGAGAGGAAACGCGTCGATTCAATATGCAGCTGGTGCAAAAAAAACTCTGGAAGAAAACAGGGGAATTAACAAAGCTAAGTAAGAAAAGGACACAAATGTTTTTCTTAATGCGTGAGGATGGTACAATGTGCAGGGAACGGACGGAAATGTTAGAGGGTGTCCGAAGATTTTATTCAAAGTTATATGAGGACCAGAATCAGGTAACAACTGTAATGCCCACTGAAGAACAAGTGCTGGATATCCTGGTGGAGAAAGTGACAAAGGCTATAGAATCGATGAAATATAGCAAAGCTCCAATAAAGGATAGTATAACTGTGGAGATATTAAAAGCTGGTGGTCGGACTTTACATAAAACACTAGCAAAATTATACTCAAAATGTCTCAAACAACAAAAAGTACTCAGCTTATGGAAAAATTCAGAAGTGATCCTTTTACATAAGAAAGCAGCACGGGAAGATTTAACGAACTACCGTCCAACAAGCCTGTACAAAGTATTCACCAAAATAATATCCAAAAGAATACTAAGAAAACTTAATGACGCACAACCAAGGAAGCAAGCAGGATTCAGAAGTGGATTCAGTACAATGGATCACATCCAGGTTCTACAGCAGGTCATAGAAAGACACAACGAATACACTATGCCACTGTGCTTGGCTTTTATCGATTATAAAAAAGCATTTGATTCAATCTCAAAGCGAGCCATAATGGATGCATTGCTTAATCAAGGTGTAGAGAAAGCCTTTGTAATTCTACCAATATCGATATATGATGAAGCTACAGCGACAGTCCACCATGACGATCTTGAGGTTGGAATAAATTTAGAGCGGGGCGTACTGCAGGGTAACGCAATATCGCCTCTTCTTTCCTCAGCCTGCCTGGAACAAGTGTTCCGTAATCTGAATTGGGAACAGGATGGAATAAGAATTAATGGTGCATACCTAAATCATTTTGGATTCGCAGATGATATCGTTCTTCTTTCACAAGACCCAGAGGAACTGTAAAGACACATATAAGAGCTGCAAAGGGCTGGGGAACCATTTGGCTTGAAAATAAATCAGAAGAAGAGCCAGGTTATGTTCAATAAATTTGCTGAAGACAAAAGGATTTCTATTTTGGGAACGGATTTGGAAGCTGTGGATCACTATATATATTTTGGGCAGAGGTTTTCAATGGAAGGGGATACCGTAGGGACGCGTTAAATGGGGCTGGCAGGCATTTTCAGGCATTTTCAGGCTCAACATAGTGTTTAAGAGCAAACTACCACTTTACCTGAAAAGAAAAGTCTTTGATCAGTGTGTCCTGCCCGTTATGATATACAAAAGTGAGACCTAAACACTCACATCACTGTCAGTTCAAAAACTTCGAGTAGCACAGAGAGGAATGGAAATATGTATGCTTGGTATTACTAGACGGGATAGAAAGACCTGCACATGGATCAGAGAACAAACCAAAGTGAGTGACATCATTGGAAGAATAAAGCAATTGAAATGGAAGTGGATAGGCCATGTAGCGAGGCGATGGGACGCAAAACCATATCATACGAAACGTAACGCATTAATTAACCATAACAGAAGTGACTACCGATAGAGACAAACTAATATTGACAAACAAGTACTAACTTCGTTATTACTGCTAAATGTCTTTGGCTTTATTACAAATGTTGCTATATTTAAATTTTTGCATATTTCCATCTATATATAGATGTTAATTTCTTAACCCAATTAAAATCGAGAGAGTAATTTAAATTATTCAGATCGTTCATATCACTAAACTATTTTCATATAATCATCATCATCACTTAACCAGTCTCCATCCATTGCAGGATGAACGCATCTTCAACATGCGTGCGGTCCGGAGTTTTCCTTTTCGGTCTCTTTTGTGTAAGTTTATGATTAAGTGGTATCCATTCCAGGATTGTTCAGATTTACCTGTTGTCACGTCGCCTTGCTACATGGTCCGCCCATTTCCATTCCATTTGTATATATATATTATATATATATATATATATATATATATATATATATATATATATATATATATATATATATATATATATATATATATTTGAGTGTATATGAGTATGCGTGCCTGTGTACTTATACGCCTAAGTTTGCGTGTGTGGGTGTAAATTGAAATCTCGCACAAAAGAATTGATGAATAACTCGCCTATTACAAGCCTGGGCAATGGTAAATCCAACGTGATCTTTCCCGTTAAGGTCGTCTGTAACTGAAAATCCTGTTTGCTTTGCTGCTGTTAAGAAATCATGAGCTAATTGAGGTGCATCGTTGAATCTTTGAATGGTGAATAAACCTCCTTTGGAATGGTATTTTTCCGAAACTAGAGAACCAATTTGTCTGTTGTCTTCAGATTTTTTATATACCTTCAAAAGTTTCTCGTAGCTCCACTCAGTATTTCCAGCATTAACCTATCAAAAAAAAAAACATCCAAACATTGAATTAAATTTACTATAATTAATATTTTCTTTATTAAATAGAATTTTTTGAATAAATGTTTTAAAAATAATTTGCAAGGATACTTCATGATTTATTCGCAAATATAGAAGAAAGGTCTAATACAATTTAAATTTCGAACATAATTTCTTAAAAGATCTTATCCGTGCTAGTCTCATTTACAGCAGTGACTGGATCTTTATCATATTATACCCATCTTATAGAATAAATAATTATCGCTGGGGACCAGATCTGGAGAATAAATGGGATGTTCCAAAAATTCACACTCAACCTTGTGGGTAATAGCCTCGAAATATATTTTATTTGTGCTGGTGGATTATCCTGGCGAAACAAAATGGCCTGGCCCATTTTATCTCTTTATACACTTTCGAACAAAAGGACACCTTCAAAAGCGAAAAAATGATGAGAAATGAAAGAAAGAAATGAGAATGATGTTGCTGGAGGAAAGAATACCCGAAATTTGTATGGAATTTATATGCTGAACCCTTATGATACCATTCCATATGTTGAAATTTTGACTATGGATCAAAGTTATGGACCCCGGTTTTATTTACAATTACTAATCTTTCAGAAGGTTTTTTTTTCACAAGATATTTTTTCAAATTTTAAAATCCACATAGAACAAGATATAACACACCAAAAAAATTATGAGATTCTAGTAAAACATGTTTAACAATTAAACAAAAAAAAATATTAATGCCTTAATGAAATAGAAATAAGTAATAAACTAAGAATGAAGGCACTTCAGATCCAAACAGAAGCGGATACAGAACAGAGAAGAGAGTAAGAGCTAAAAAAAACAATTAGACAAAAGAAAATACTTAGAAACGAGTAAATTGTACAGTAGGCAGAAAATTATTACCACAGTAAAGAAATAAGGAATTTTTACAGAGGTAGGTGAAGAAAGGGCAAATGTAACTCAGATCAAACAACAAATATTAGAGATAAAGAGGGCATTTTGATAGGAGATGAAAAAAGAACGAAGGAAAGATGGAAATAATATTTTGAGAAAATGCTAAATGGAGCTGTTGATGAGGAAAATGAAGAATGTATCTATTATCAGAGATACAGAAGAAACCCTTCAAATAGCGGAACCTACAAGAAGAAGTTGCATAGATTATGAAGCAACTTTATGGGATAGTGGCTGAAAACAAAATTTATAGGAGATCAGCTAAAACAAAAATTGTACGAACTGATCATTACAATATCGAGAGAAGAAAGAATGCCAGCAAGTTGGGACAATGCCATCATTATACCTATCGTAAAAAATGGAGACCAAACAGATGGTAATAATTATAGAGGGATTTCTTTGTTTGATACTTGTTATAAAATAGTAGCGATTTTAATTACAATGGGGTTAGAAGAAATAATTGATCCACATATAGGGGAATATCAGGCAGGTTTTAGGAAGGACAGAGGAACAATCGATCAGGATTTTGTCATGAAAGAAGCACTAACAACGTGTTAGGAATATAAAGTTCAAGCAATGGTACTGTTTATAGAATTTAGTTTAGCCTATGTTTCAGTAAAGGAGATGCAGAATGATAAAAAACATGGTGGAATTTAAGTACCCTCTAAAATAGTGAGATTAGTGAACATGACAGTGGAGACAACAACAGCCAATGTAGGTGTAAAAGGAGGAACGATAGAAGATTTCATGATCAATGCAGGCCTAAGGCAAGGCGACCCATTATCGGCACTATTATTCAACATGGTTTTGAAAATGATTATTAGGAAGGGTCAGTTAACCAGAGAAGGACATATTGTTACAGAACCCATCAAATAATGTGGACGATATAGCAATAATTGCGAGAAGTGAGAAATAATTGAAAGAAGTGACAAACAGGCTAGTGGAGGCAGCATACAAGTTAGGTTTAAAAATGAATCAAAATAAAAGCAAACTAATGATTGTTGTAGGTTCAAAAGAAAAGGTCTCGAAAGTGGAAGTGGATACAGATCTAGGAAGAATGATTTTTAAAACCGTGGAAGGATTTGTCTACGATTTGTCTACTTAGGCGTAAGTTTAACAAACAAGTGTGAAGGAGAGGAAGAGATAGGCCTAAGATTGATCAAAGCTAAACCCTTAAACTAAAGCCTTAAGCCCCCTAATAAGATGGAAATTAACATTCAGTCAGAAATACCAAATTAAGATTGCAGAAGACAGTATTGAGACCAACTGCAATGTATGGATATGAGACATGGGTACTTAACAAAAAAGAAGATGGCTGGTATATGAGAAAATTTATGATCTTTTCATGGATCCAAGAATAAACACGATAATAAAATCTTGAAGACTGGAGTGGCTGAGCCGCATAGGGAGAAAGTAGAGTGGTGAAGAAGATTGCATGGGGAAGGTCACAATGTGAAAGAAGGGTGGGAAGATCAAGGAAGCGAAGATCAAGAAAATATATATATATATATATATATATATATATATATATATATATATATATATAATATATATATATATATATTATATATATATATATATATATATATATATATATATATGCACTGCCAGACTTTCCGGAACGGCGTCCAATGAGGGCGGCTGGTGCATGTGTGCGCCGTCTGGTGGGGGGTCATGGGTTGTTGGCTGTGGATGGGGTCTCCCTATTCTTGATGGTGTGCTGTGTGTCGGCGCTCTGAGGAGTCTGAACCTCGACAGACGAAACATATGTCATCCAGTTGAAGGGATGGGTGGGGCTCTTTCCCGGTCAAGCAACTAACAAAAGTGTATCAAGCAACTAACAAATATATATATATATATATATATATATATATATATATATATATATATATATATATATATATATATATATATATATATATATATATATATATATATATATATATATATATATATATATTTTTTTTTGTTTTTTTTTTCGTGACCCTTTAATATTAATATTATTTTTTTATTGTTTTGTTTACGATTCATTAAACCATCTTCAGAACAACTCTACAATATACATTTATTATAAAAAATGCGAATTTATCTAAAAACCTACCACTATATCTAATTGAACAATTAATTTGCTAAACTTTTTTAAAAGGAATATGACTTTTTTCTAATTTTTGAATTGACACATTTTTAACTTTGATATATATAACAAATATTTTACCTTTATATATTTATATTATAACATCATTAAATAATAAATTTTCATTATTTTTTTATTTTTGCATCTAATACCATTACGTGTGAAAAATCTAAAATTGTTAGGTTATAATAAAAAGCAAAAAATATAAAGGTAAAATATTTGTTAAATATATCAAAGTTAAAAATGTGTAAAAAATTGACAATTACAAAAAAATGTCATATTTCTTTTAAAAAAGTTCAGTAAATTAATGGTTCAATTAGATATAGTGGTAGGTTTTTAGATTAAATTTGTATTTTTTTATAAAAATAATGTATATTGTAGAGTTGTTCTGAAGATTGTATATTATTAAACTGAAACGTATACAAAAAAATAAAAAAAATAATATATACATATATATATATATATATATATATATATATATATATATATATATATATATATATATATATATATATATATATTATATATACATATATATATTATATATACATATATATATATATATATATATATATATATATATATATATATATATATATATATATATATATATATATATATATATATATATATATATATATATCTATATATATATATGTATATATATATATATATATATATATATATATATATATATATATATATATATATATATATATATATATATATATATATATATATATATATATATGTATGGTTGTTAACAAACTTGAGCGCATTACTCCAAGAGCTTTTATACCATCAAAAAATTAAGTGGGCCAGCTATCAAAGGACTCTCCTGGGAAGAGAGTTAATGCTTCAAGAAATATATGATAGAACAATACAGCCTCATTAAAACTACAAGACATCAGAATGAAAGAAATAATCTCAGGAAAATGGACAATTGCTCTGAATTCACATTCTACACAAGAAAGAGAACACCAACAACTCTAGCAATATTTGTTTGCTCCCAGTAATGTACATAATTCTCTCCAAAATAATACTCATAAGAAATTTAGGAACAGTTGGTCATACATAGAAGAAATGCACAATCTCAGATCTATCCTTATACAAATTAAGAAATACCACAATAACTATGTAGTTACATTAAATCATGTCCTGATGATGCTAGCATGGTTAGTGCAAACGTGCATCGAGAAATTTATGAAAGTGATTTGGTGTTTAGTGGTAGATCTCTTTGAGTTTAGGAAAGTTAATGATTTTTTACATCTCTCTCTCTCTATTTAGAACTCTCTTAATTCACATCTTGCAGGAATTTAGATTTAATCAGATATTAAACACCGCAAATATTACCATGACGAACACCAACTCCAAACTCGATTCACCTTATTGAACTGTATATTAAACATAAGAGTCCGAGAATCGAAAATAGGTTTATCAGATATAGACCGTAGAGTTGTAAGCAAAAAACTTAAAATAAATGTAAGTTCATTTCTTGGCGTTTTGGATGATATATCAGTTCTTGCATACCCTTCATAATCCCTCAATCCATAGCGGTCTCTATAATCAACGACCAGAAATGCCTTACCTAGCGTACAATACTGTAGCTACTTGTATTACTGGTAGGTGCAGTACAGGTAAAATGAGAGAGTGTAAAATACTAGAAGGGCCAAGAAAATTCAAATAGCACACAATCCAGGCAGGAAGGTTTGCTGATAAAAATACATATCAGTCAATGTAAAACTGACACAATAATAGACAATAAGACACTATAATAGAGTAATTTATCTTGGAGATCTTCACGCCGTACAAACTCCATTTTTATCTAAGCGGCAAAACTCTCACAGTAATTAAGATTCTAGGCTCATGGATCATAAAAGGAGAAAGATACGTAAAACCAACGCAAGAACGCATTGTAGAAAAACTATAATGTAAACTAAAAACTTCAATGGATATCATTATTAAAAGAAGTCTCCGTATTTAAAACCATCTAGAAAGGATGAAAAATACGAGGATTGTTATTTATGTATCAGGAATTTGCAACAATTGTGTTGCTAAGCGCCATCTGACATATACATCGTAAAGTTTGACATTGTTGATTGTAAACGTAATCAGAACGTTTTGTTATATGGACGCTATTAGTGTTGTTTAGTGACTTGAAAATTTCATTTCAGTCAAAAAATGGAATTAACTGGTGAGAATTTTCGTACGATGATTTACTACGACTTTCGACGTAGATTATCTCACCAACAATGTATCGATCATCTCACTTCGAGTTTTGGAGATAAAACACCATCTAAAACCACTGTATATCACTGGTTTAGTGAATTCAATCGTGGCCGTTGTTCGCTCACGGATGAATTTAAAGAAGGTCGTCCAAAATCGGTTGTTGTGCAGAAAACATTGATAGTGTGCGCGAACTGATAAAGGAAGATCTTCATGTGACATACCTTGAGATGTTGTGATGATTAGTATGACAAGCATACACAAGATTTTACATAAACATTTAACGGTGAAAAAGATTTGTGCGTGTTCGATTCCACATAATATGGCAATCGCTTAAAGAAAGGCTAGTGTCAATTGGTGCAAAAAAAACGCGTAAACTACGTCAAAAGCCGTGTATAACATCAACACAGGCGATGAATCTTGTATCTATGCGTATGAGCCCGAAATTAAACAGCAGTCGGCTGTATGGGAATTTCAAAATGAACCAAACCCAACAAAAGTTGTTGGCGTAAGAACCACTTTGGTCACCTTTTTTTTTGGTAAAAATGGGCATGTGGCTACAGTGCCACTAGAGAAGCGCAGAACGGCCAATTCTGAATGGCACACAACCATTTGTTTGCCAGAAATTTTTGAATAAATAAGAAAAAACAACCAGCGACGCAGGATCATTCTTCACTATGACAACGCGAGCTCTCACACATCAGACCGGACAAGTCAATATTTGATCGGTTAAAACATCGAATTGATGGGTCATCCGCCATATAGTCCTGATTTGACCCCCAATGATTTCTTTTTATTCCCTTCCGTGAAGAATGAACTACGTGGTCAACGATTTTCGACCTTAGAAGAAGCGGTTTGAAAATTGGTTCAAACATATGCAAAAGTGTATCTATCATAAAATATTTTGAAAAGTAATAAAAACATCTTTAATGATATTTGCTATTTATGTATGCGGATAATAAATAAAAGCAAATATTTGCTTTTATTTATTATCCGCATACATAAATAGCAACCCTCGTATAAGACTAACCACAAAAAAGGGGAAAATAAAGTAAAGTTTTAGGGTTGGAGACATCATCAACATCGTTGGAGTTGGCATCAACATCTTATTTAGCGACTGGACTTACAACTTAATGTGGATTGCGAATGGTCATCGGCTTCTGAAAATCCCACTCAGGCTATCAACTCTTGGTTTCCTTAAGTTTAACCTTTAAGTCTCTCTTGAGAAGTCAACCAACTGGCGAGTGATAAACGTAGAGAATCTCTCAGAGGAATCCGACCTTACCCAGCCTCGAACTAGCGTGACTGAGGGGTGATAGAAGAAACATTCACAAACATTTAGAAAAAATCCACAACCAAGTGCGGGCATTAAACCCTATGCCACGTTAACTACCATATCATCAGGCTGCCGGACTTAGACACCACGGCTAACGTTTGGTATAAACAGATAATTTTAATATAAATTAAATCATTCCGAAAGAAGGCACCAAAAAATTAACAAATCAAGTTTAAGGGAGGGTTAAGGCGAAAGAGATCAAAAGAAGTTAAATAAAGAAAGAGATATGAGCAAAGAAGAAAGCTTTTGAGAAGGCGCAATCACAATATGATTTGAACTTCCATAGATCATAGTTGGCTAAATCGAGAGAAAAAAAGATTAAGCAAATTGTTTTACGAGAATAATTCTAGATATAAATATGGTAATATTACTAACCCATTTTTGTAGATCAGCTGGTGTTGCTCTCATATACATCATTCCATGAAGAACAGCTGATCCACCTAAAACTTTTCCCCTTGGCCATTTGCAAATTCCTCCATCTTTTAAACAAGCACCTTGTTCCACTTCAGTGGTATAATTCCAATCGATGGGTGTTTCGGTGAACACTTGCATCAGTGGAATCTGGGTACCTGGTGGAGCATCTGTTCCAGCTTCAATTAAGAGAGTTTTCCATTTAAGAACTTCAGCTAGTCTTCCAGCTACAGTAGATCCACCACTTCCGCCACCAATAACTATAAAATCGTATACCGGATCTGGTTTAAGTTTTGGTGTGAGTCTCCCACAAGGATCGGATATAGAGCAGACATATCTAAGAAGATTCAGAATAATATTTTATTATAAACAAACTAAGATTTATATCTAAATTTCCACTATATTTAAAACTTGTATGTATTACAACTGGTTCGACATACAATGCATTTTTCAAATACGAACTATATTAAACAGTAAGAAAAGTAGTTACAACCTAAACTGTCCATTGACCTAATAATTGATTTTTAAATCATCATTCATAAATCATTTCTGAATCATTCAAGTCTACGTGGTTATTTAGCAAAATACGCAATTTTTTGTTTTTATTTATTAGACTCTTTAAAGGTATGTCTACACTTGTTCAACTTTTGCTCGTCAAGAAGCATGCATCTGTTGAAAGGTTAGATGCATTTAGTATTGAACGAGAGACACGCAAGGACGCAAGGAAAAATCATAACGCATGATTAGACGCAAAGGTAGCGCACCGACTCTCAACGATGTTGGGTATTTTGCGTTTTCGCTTTCAACTTCTTAATGAACTTCTTATGAAACACTAAACTTCAAGAGATTTACCACTAAACATCAAATAACTTTTTTTGAACTTCTCATTTACGCATGTTTCGCTAAACAGGAGATGATTTAATTTAAAAGAAAAAAATTTAATTATCTCCTGATGATGCTAACATGGTTAGCGAAACGTGCGTAAATAAAAAAAAAGTGATTTGGTGTTTGGTGTTAGTAAATCTCTTCAAGTTTAATATTAAATTATATATTTAAGAACAAAACATAAATATATAATTTTGAAAGTAATTTTAATTTTAATGTATTTATTTTTATTTTGCCATCTCCAGGGCAAGACGAAATCACATCAGAAATGTTGAAATATATGGGAGACATAGCAAAGAAAAAATTTTTGTCACTACTAAACGATATCATATTAGAAAAGAAAATACCAACAGACTGGAATATGGGGTATGTTTAAAAAAGGAATCAAAGAATGTAAAAACAATAGAGGAATCACACTAACACAAGTTTATCTGCAAAAATATTTACCACTATAATAGAGTACAGGCTGAGAGAAAAATTCGAAACAACATTAGAGGAACCACAGCATGGTTTTAGAAAGGGTAGAAGCACACAATATTTGATATTTATAATAAGCCAACTAGGAGAAAAACTTAATAAAAGAAACCGAAATCCATATTTGTTTAATTAACATGAAACACGAAGTCTTTCAAAAACCTCTTGGTTTTACCGTTTGGCCTTGAGATATAAATTCCTTATGGATGATCTCTTGACTATCATAAAAGCAAATCGGCATGCTTTTAATGTAATGTATGCGTAATGACGTTGTTGACAGAAAGTGAAGATCATTTTCAACCCATCACAAAATATCAAGACATGTTTCCCTCCAGTTGTCATTTTGATCTTGCGAAAGGTTTTTTTGGAGCTGTTTGCGCAGATTTTCTTCAACCCCGTTTTCCGTCATTCCAACGTTTATTTACATATTATTAATTCCTGTTGAATTTACAATGTTTACGTTCAGATTCGCTTTGACTTTCCTTCAGTTAGGTAAGCTGATTCAATCACATTATGTTTTTTATTTCAAAAAGGGCAAGAACGCTGTCCGAACATAAATCAAGATTTGTGCCGTTTACGAAGAGGGTTCTGTTGAGAAAACCATAGTGCAGACTTGGTTTAGGAGTGGGGATTTTGATTAGGAAAACCTGCTTCCAGTGGCGGTTTGTGGGTTTTTTAAGTGGAAGAAAATAGTGCTGCTGAAGATTTTTTTTTGCTTTCCGCTTCCTCTTTACTGTTCGTGCTAATAATTCGTATTAAAGGAAATAAACTGAACGGAAATAAAATATGGTGTTTTGCACTGAAAAATTATTTACTGTGATAAATGCAGGAGGGGCGGCGCCCCAATGACCTCCCTCAAGAGCCGCCACTGCCGGCATCGCTCGGGCAGTCCTTCAAGCCTTACCCCTGAACTTTACCCCTTAAATAAAGGTCATAATCGCCGAAGATCTACGCACTACTCCGCGAGATGACAGATAAGTTAAGTATTGGCAAATTGACCATTTTTGACTATTTGAAGAAAAAGGGGTACGTCTGCCGATACAATGTGAGGGTCCCTGTGCTGAAAAAATCTGAGTCTCTATTTGTAAAGCGGATGGAAATTGGTGATAAAAAGTGGATTGTGTACGACAACCTGCAATGAAAAAAATCATTGGGGATGCCAGGGCCAGCGGTTTTAAGTACGGCGAAAGACGATCTTCGTCCGAAGAAAAGTATGCTTTGCATTTGATGAGATTAGTAGGAACCTATCAACGTCGATCTATTTTTTAACTACCAATTCATCAACATCGAGCAATTGAAGAAAACCGGCTATAATTAGCAAATAGGAAAGGTGTCAATTTTCATTAAAACAAGGCACGATCACTTGTTTCAATCAGGTGTCGGCAAAAATTGTTGAGATTCAATTGGGATCTTTTGTCCCAAAATCTTACTCACTGGACATTGTACCCCCGGACTACCATCTATGCCGCTCTCTCCAAAATTGTTTAAATGGGAAATCTTCTAAGATATGAAGATCAACCTATCACGGCGTTTGTTAAAAGTTGTAAGTAATAATGGTAATTATATAATAGACTAAATAAATATACATAAAATAATTGCCCTTTCTTTTAAAAAATCCCTACGAATTTTCACGAAAACCCGATACTTAAAATGTTATATGCACTCTTAAAATATAATTTTTGTTGAAAATATTATAGTTACATTACCTGATTATTATATCCACTATGGACATGAAAACTACATATTGGCTACCTGGACATTTGTCAGCTACAGAAAGTCCAATCCAGGAAGTTTCACATCCACATGCCCTGAATGACATCCTCTAAATTGCAGAAAAACAGCAAACTTTCAGCTTAATGAAAACTGTTTTTCGTCAACTTAGATAAGCTTTACCTGCATAGAAGAACACAAAAAAATACTCAAACTTAATATTACTATATATATGCTATGTTATAAACAATTATGAAGATTCAAAAAATGCTTGATGACCTCCACCGCGTGTCAACCAACAAAGGTCTCAGAATGAACCTAACGAGAACAAAAGTCATGAACAACGCAGACTATCACAGGCATGACAGTGTGGATGACACTCAACTGGAACCGGTGAATGAATATATCGAATACCCGGTGAACGAATATATATACACCTGTGTCAATCAATTTAACTGAATAAAGGAAACCAACTGAAATATAAAGAAGAATTTGAATCAGTTCGACTTCGTTCCGCAGATTTTCATTCATCTTGAAGCACAAGAAGGTTTCAGTCGTACATAAAACCAAAATATTCAACTCCTGCATACTTCCCGTGCTGACATATGGAGCACAGACTTGGACCTTCACTAAGTCCGACCTTGATAAACTGCCGAAGACACAGAGAACTATGGAGCGAAGAATGCTGAATATAACTCTACGAGACCACAAAAAAAATACGTGGACACGACAAAGGACCAAAGTTATAGATATAGTAGAACATGCTGCCAGACTTAAATGGAAATTCGCAGGACACAACCAAAAGCTCTCAGACAATAGGTGGATCTGGATAAATAAATGGAATGATGATGCTACGTGGAAAATATCACACGGTAAAATTGTATATTTTTGAAACAATTTTTGATAGATCTTCGTTGCTTGGGTTTGTATCATTAGGTTATCTGAGACAGAAATTATATTATGCGAAATTACTAGGTGTATGCAAAGGCATATTGCTGCGGTTATAAGTTGTTGAAGAGACTAGAGATGATTTAGCAGAGGTTCAGGATGATTTAAAAGAACTATAAAAAGGAAATATGGAAAACTGTGGTTTATTGCTTTCTAGGAAGCACTGTAGTATGTTAAAATCAGTGGAATGTTCTATTTTTAGAGATAGGTCAGATAATAAGCATAAGTTTCGTATTTGTTTCTTTATGCTCTATTATTACCACTCACGTTCCCTATGCTCGTATACGAGAGTTAAGCAGAAAAGACAGAAAAGAAAAGATAGTTAAGAAGAAAAGACATATTTTTTGGTTCATTTTTGAACGTGAGGTAGTATTTACCAGGTGATTGACGGTTTGGGAAGCAATTGTCATGAAAAATATATAAATGCTAAAAGAATGCAGCAAAATTGTTGTAATTGTCGTTAAATTTGAATGAGTAAACGTAAAATTGCAGTGAATTGTTTTAAAATAATTTAATTATTGTTCCATAACCTGAATTTAGGCGAAAATAGCCAGGCGGCTCATTACACAACAATATATCGTTTATTCAAACAATTTCAATAATTTGGAACAGTTGGACATAGGCCCCGCATCAAAGGTTAGCTTGTGCAAAGCGCTGGAAATATTGCACCTGTGGAACAAAGTGTGGAGAAGTTTCTAGAAACGTCGATTCGACGACGTGGTGCTCAATTGGGAATTATTTACGCAGTTTACGTCGAATTTTGAGAACTAACTTGCATACGTTTCTCTATAGCTATGTCCACATCTCTTCAACTTTTGGTCATCAAGACGCATGCATATGTTGAAAGGTTAGACGCATGCGTTATTGAACAAGAAGCATGTAAGGACGTACGTAAAGTGGCCCCTGCCCTGCCCCTGTTTTCAGTAGTTATTGATGATGATGTAAAAAATAGCAAAGCAAATTGCAAGAATACAATTGTTGTTCGTTGATGGCATGGTCCTAATAGTCGATTCTGAAGAAAAACTGCAACATAACTGAGTGATATATAACGAAGAGCTAAGAAAAGTAAACGTTGAAATAAATATCGACAAAAACAAAACAATGGTAGGCACAAATTGCAGGCACAAAAATAAAACATAAAATTGTACTCGATGAAAAAGTAACGGTATAGCAAAACTATAAGTATTTAGGCACAATAATAGAAACTAATGGAAAAATGGGCGGTGAAATGAGCGAAAAAATGAGAAAAGCAGGCAAAGTATATAACAGTCTAAAAACAACATTCTTAGAAAAAAAGGTAGATAGCGAAAAAGCTTCGGTGTATCAGAAAGTAGTGAGATTTAACAAAGAGAACAAAAAGTAAAATTAGAGCTGCAGAAATGAGATTCCTACGCAAAATAGAGGAAATTACGAGAAGGGATAGAGTGAGAAATAGGACAGTAATGGGATAACTAGAAACGAAACCAATAGAAAGAGCTATAGAAGAAAGACAACTGAGTTGGCTTAGAATACATCTACAAAATGAATGAAGAGAGATTACCAAAACAATTATATGAAGCGTTAATACGAGGAAAAAATAAAATTGGACGTTCAAAACTGAGATGGGAAGAACAAGTTCGACAAGCTGCAGAAAAACGAGGAATTCTCTGGAACCCAAGGAGGATAATTTTTCCTTATTTTTAGTGCTCCTATTAACATGACAATCTCAGATGTATTCATGAAATTGAAACTACACAGTTAAAAGCAAGTATTTATAAAATAAAATGTTTTTAACGTTTTTAAAAAACCGTCTTTATCGAACTCGCCAGAAATGTTGAATGAAACTGACGCAAGCATGTGAACAGGAAGGAGGCAGGCGTCTTACCCTGCACTAGGATGCATGCTCTAACGCATGCAATAATTAAAGTTGAAAGGTACGTTAAAATGCATGTTGAATGGAAAAGTTGAACAGATGTGGCTATACCATATAAGATTCAAATTGGTCAATACCTTTTGCTTACAGATAATAATAGTGATTAGAATAAAAAGGAAATATAAACCATTTTCATCAAATATAAGAATTTTAACGCAAAATTAATTTGAAGATTAGTCGCTGAAAATGTTGCAGAAGGCTTACGGTGAATCGACTTTATTAAAAACACGTGCATATGAGTGGTACAGTACACTCAAAAGCAGTCGAAATGCGGTGGAAGATTTGCCTCGCTCTGGTCGGCCACCAACATCTTCAACTAAAGTTTACATCGCTAAAGTGATGGAAACGGTAACTGAAAATCGTCATTTAAGTTTAAGAGATATAGCTACTGATCTTTCTGTGTCTCACGAATCAATTCGTACCATTTTAAGCGATTGTTTGTACATGAAACTCGTTGCCGCTCGACTAGTGCCGAAAGATCTGAATTTTTTTAGAAACTCACTCGCTTAAAGGTCGCTGAAGACATTCTAGAACGAGTCAATTCCAACCTCACATTCATAAAACGCATTGTAACTGGTGATGAGACATGGGTTTCCGAGTTTGACATGCAAACCAGTTAACAAGCTTTGGCGCCTTCCAACTGAGCCGAAACCGAAAAAATCACGTCAAGGTCGACCAAAAGTTAAGGGGATGTTGACTATTTTCTCTGATTATCGTGTTGGGCATTCAGAATTTTCGCCAGAAGGTCAGACGGTAAATTAAGGATATCATCTGAGCGTTATGCAGCGTTTCAGAGAGCAAACTCGTCGAAAATGGGCCAGATTTGTGGAAAAAAACTCGTGAATTTTGCATCACGACAACGCACCATCTTACAAGGCGATTATTGCGAATGAATTTCTGGTCAAAAGCTCAACAAATACCATCGAACAATAACCTTATTCACCTGATATTGCTCCGGCTGACTTCTTTCTCTTTCCAAAACTTAAATTACCACTTCGAGGCATCCGTTTTTAATCGATAGAAGACATAAGAAGATTCGCGGCGAGAACTGAAGTCGATTCCGGAAAATGCGTTTAAAAAATTATTTTGACAATTGGATTATTCGTTGGCGTAAGTGTATTACTTTGAAGGCGATACAATAAATTTGGATAAATAATAAACATTTTGTGTTTTATTGACCAATTCCCGGTACTTTTTTAACAGAATGTATAATCTGAAAGCTGTTAACAGTACCTTTTGTCACTTCGTTACAAAAACACGATAGAACCAAAAACTAATATAAAATTCTGTTTGAAGCTTGGTGAAACTTACAAAAACATTTAAATTGATGGATACAAGTTTACGCCAAAAAAGCCAGCCAGGCCAAAAAACAAAAATCACGTGAGTTGGTGGAAAAAGTGTGTGAAATGATCGCCTAGGATGCGAATTCGACTGTAAGTTGGATAGCGAAGGAATTAAATACGACTAAAAACATTATTCCCGAAATTTTGACAAAGGATTTAAACAAACCGAAAGTATGTGCTCGATTTGTTTTTTACGCCTTAAATGAGAACCATGAAATTGCTCCCGTTGAACATTGCATGGACCTTATTAAAACAGCCAAACGGAACTGCACATTTATGGAATCGATTGTAGCTGATACGACGTGGTTCTTCAAGTACAATTCTTAAACAAAGCGCCTACATGCAAATCCCCAGGCTCGCCGAAATCGAAAACATTTCGTTTCCGGAAATGACGAGAGAAGATAATGTTGATTTGTTTTTACGACTCTAAAGGTATTATACTTCGGAAATTCATTCCACTGGGCCAAAATATCATTGATGAATATTATCTGGGTATTATGGAGCGTTTGTGGAAGAGAATCGTTTGAGTGAGAACCGAACATCGAGCGCCGCGATGTTGGCTTTTGTTGTAGAATAATACATATTAAAATTTCATATTCATTATGGTTTTGCGTTTGTTATATGGTACTCGTAAAGCTAATTATAATGTGCAATTTCTTAAACTAAAGCATTTAATAAAGCTATAGTTACTTAGGTATTAATACTTACAAGATCGTATTCATTTTTACTGGGCACAACTAGAATCACTTACACTATATTTTGAGTTTTGTAGGGAAAAAGAAATATTTTATGTTATCGCCAGCATATTTGTTTCAAAGTTTTTAAATGCTTATTAGTTTTATCAGAATATTTAGAATTTTGTAGTACAATTAAACATTGTTAAAATTTTAATGAGTTGTCAGTGGTACACATATACAAATATAATACTAATATGACATAATTTGTTCTATTTATTTTAGATGTTTCTTCAATTTGTTTTAAACAGTTTTAATATAAATTATATAAATAACAAGTTACGATTTTAATCAACAGCACGGGAGGACCTACCCCAAGGCAGAGGCAAAAAAGGTTGAAAACAGGGGAATAAATAAAGGTAAACACAAGCTGGGAAAGAAAAGGGCGCAAATGTTTGTCTTAACGCGTGAGGATGGCACAGTGTGCAGGGCGCGTACAGAAATGTTATTCTGGAAAAATATTTGGTTATCTAAAGATTTTATTGAAAGTTATATGAAGATCACAACCAGCCAAAGACAGCAATGCCCCTTAAAGAACAAACAGATATCTTGATGGATGAAGTGACAAGTGTTAAATAAATTTGATGAAAAATAGTAAGGCTCCAGGGGAGGACGGTGTAACGGTTGAAATGCTAAAAGCTGGTGGTTAAACTATACATTAAATTCTGATAAAATTATACTTAAAATGCGTCAAAGATCGAAAGATACCCAACTTATGGAAAAAAGCTGGAGTGGTTCTCCTTTATAGGAAAGGAGAACAGGAAGATCTAAAAAAATACCACCTAATATCCCTCTTATCCGCAATTTACAAAGCTTTCACCAAGATAATAACTAAAAGAATTTTAAGAACACTATCAATAAGGCAAGCAGGACAAGTAAGAGAGCAAGTAGGATTCAAAAGGGGATTTAGTGCAATGGATCACATCCAGGATATCCAACCTTAGACTATCCAACTATCCTTAGATATCCAGACTATCCTTAGATATCCAACCTTAGACCTTAGAAAAGCACAATGTATAGACCATACCACTGTGCTTGGAGTTTATTGGCTATTAAAAGGCATTTGACTCAATCTCAAAACAAGCCATAATGGATGCATTGCTTAAGCAAGAGGTAGCTAGAACATTTGTGAACCTATTAGGATCCATGTATGATGAAGCTACAGCTATAGTTTACATGGATGTTCTTGAAGTTAAAATCAATGTAAAACTTGTTGTTCATGCAGGATGGAGTCTCGGCACACTTTTCTAGACCTGCCAGAGACTACCTGAATACCCGTTTTCCTAATTGATCGATAGGCCATGAGAGTCAGATGTCTTGGCCTCTTCGGAGTCCCGACTTCAATCCGCTTGATTTTTGTGTGCGGGAATATGTGAAAACTTTAGTGTATGAGGAAGTAGCGAATACTCAAGAAAAATTATGGCATAAAATTGAGAATGTTGTGGAATCGTTTCGAAATGAACAGCTATTATTTAAAATCAGACGGTCGTTTAGTAAACGGGTACTGAAATGTATTGAGGTGAATGGAAATCAGTTCGAACATTTATTGTCGAAAAGAGACGTCTTTTTTTATTAATTCTTCTGGAATTATTTTAAAATTTTCAACATTTCTAAAGACATTTCGTTTGTACTCTCTTTTAAAAGATTTATAATCGTTATTAGTGTGTAATAGTTTTATATTAATTTAAAATTATAATTTGTAAATTTGTTTTTGGGATGTCAATGATATTTATATTGAAATTAATTGTCATTGTCAATTTAAATATTATTATACATATCCCAAAAATTACTGTGTAATGTTATGGTTCCAATTGTGTTCTTGTTTTGAGGTTGTTATTGCAGTTTTTGTTTTTAAGAGTCGAAATTGAACCAGTTCCAAACCAAATAAAGTGTGAGGGAAACACAAAGGTTATGTTTCAAAAGCGCAATTTAAAACAGTGCAATGAATAATTTAAATGAAGATATCTTAACGCAGATAGAAAACGGTAACTCTGGGCGATATTTGCAATTGTGGACAGAATAATATTTTCATTAAAAATGCGAATATACTTGTGAGCTTTCAAACGTAGAAAAGTGTCGCAGACATCGGCCTGCGATCTGCAATCTACATAAACATTTTCGAGAAATTTAAATTTTGTATCATAACAAATCCCCCTCTACCAAATTTCGTTCAAGAAAGATCCTATTTAAGAAAATTATTGACGAAAATTGAAAATAAAATTATAACTTTAACACGCTGTATCTTGGTTACTATTAACTTTTAGACTAAGGTAAGTTGGGTTAAATCGCAATATTTTTACTCAAAACATCTGCAGTTTTGCTGTGAATCATTAATTAGCGGACACCCTGTATATATCGTGGGAAGAAAATTTCAATGGAGGGTGATACCGAACCGGAGGTGGAACGCCGTGTTAAATGTGGCTGGCAGGTATTTGGCAGGCTCAGCATAGTGTTTAAGAAGCAATGTCCACTTTGTCTGAAGAGAAAAGTCTTTCAGGTGCGTGCTTCAATGAGTGCGTACTGCTCGTTATGACATTTGAAAGTGAAACACATGGACACTCACATTACTATCAATTCAAGAACTTTGCATAGCACGAAGGGGAATGCACAGCTTGCCATTACACAGCGGGGCAGAAAGACCCGAGGTGTATATGTTAATTCAGTCTACTCATATATTCATTCATTGACAAATTGCACCTTCTAGAAAGTATAAGAATGTTGGATAATCGTTCGGATAAGTGTTTCAAACTGAAAGGAGACGATATTGAAAAATAAACAAATTTTTAATCGAAGTTATATAAAGTAATATTTCATTTAAAAAATATCTGAGTATTTAATCCACCCTAGTATAGTTACTTTATTTTTAATTATTTATTGACACTAGATGATATTTTTTGAACACACAGTTTTGTTATATATTTTTATGTTACACCCGTCTTATAAATTCATCGGTGTGTCAAACTTACGTGTTTTAACCATTTTAAACAGTTTTTTTTATTGATGATAGTGACTAATGAGTAAGACTAAAAGTATCCAGTCTAACATATAGATTGCTGGAAAAAAAATGTATTAGAATGTACCATTCTTTTGATGGGAAGTTTAATTTTTTCTGTTCATTAAGGAATATTTTGGCCAGTGCAGGCCGGATTCATTTCAAGGAGGTACATATCATGTCACGGGCGTAGCCAGGATTTAGTTTTGGGGGGGTTTAGTTTGAAGTAAATAAAACAACAAAAATATACTTACATGAAATTTAATATCTATATATTCATCGGAAAAATTACGACATATTTACAAAGTTCTTAGCTTTAAATGAAATGGTTAAATTAATTTCGTTCCTCTGCGCTAAATCTAAAACCATTAAAGAAGAAATATTCGGCTTTTTCTTTTAAATATATCCACTACTTCATCTGCATGAATTTCTGTTCGATAGTGAATGTTCATGAGAGCCAAACCATTAAGTCTGTTTTCTCTTGTAGTGTTTCGTAAATAGTTTTTCAGTCCCCTTAGGCTCGAGAAAGACCTTTCTGGGGTAGCAGTGGATACAGGAATGGTAGCCAAGATTTGTAGTAATGTGTAAATATTAGGATAAAGGTTTTTATCGCACATATCTAGGCATTCCAAACTAGATTTCGGGGTAGGCGAGATACTTGTCATCACTGTTTTCTATACTTCAAGTTCTGCTTTAACCACTGATATGTTGCTTTGGGGAAGCAATGACGAGTACATGGAAATTGCTTCTTCAATTTCAGAACTGGCAGTAAAATTTGAAGGTAGCACACCAAATAATGCTGATACTACTTTACGATGTTTGGTAAACCTTTCAACCAATTGTTGAATTGTATGATCAAGAAATGGAATGAACAAATTAATTTTGTAATACGTGCATACATCCAATGCAGGAATGTTCGGTCTATTTAATTGTCTTCCGACGACGCGTGGCATTCGCAGTATACCACCATTTTCTTCCAGTAAAACCTTTGCGTCTTCATAACGATGAAGATATTCGACGTCAATGTTATTTCTCAGGAGTTGTAAGACATTAATTACATCATCTACATGAATGCCGTGATAAGATCGATGTCAATTGTCTGTAATTGTTTTGATAGCGACAATATATAGCTGATAACTTTTTGAAGAATCACTAAACACATCACAAAATTCGAAGATCGAAGCGTACTTAGCAATTGGGCGGCTTGTTGCGATGTTTCCTTATTGTGATTAAATTGGAGTTCTTCGAGAGCATTCACAATCGCTGAATAAATTTCCCTGAATCTTATAATAGCTTCATGTTTGTGGACCCACCGTATTTCACACATTGAGAGCAAGCTTTTTTGGTTACCGACGGGTAGTAGCTCTTGAATTTTGTCTTTCAACAGAGCAGTGCGTTGAGCAGAATGTCGAGTAGGAACCAACAGACTGCTCAATCCCAATGCAATTTCGGACATTTGCTAATGAACATGAATCAACAATAGCAAGGTTGAGAGAGTGTGCACTACAGTGTACATAAAGAGCAAGAGGACATTCTTGGCGAACATAAGCTTGGGCACCGTGCAAATACCCACTCATAGCTGTAGCCCCATCGTAACCTTGACCAACCACATGAGAACCTTCAAGTTCATGCTTTTTCAGAGCTGTAATAATAAGATTTGCGAAACCGGATCCTGAAACATCGACCGTTGGAATGTACTCAAGGAACATCTCTTTAAGTATATGGTGTTTATTATCTGTAAAATCAACATATCGAAGACATACCGAGACTTGTTCTAATCGCACTTGTTCTAATTCAGAATCGCAAATAGTTTGGCTTTCTTTACTTCTTTAATTATTTTATGTTGAATTAATTCACCACAAATGTCAATTATTTCATTTTGGATCTGAGGGCTTGTGTACAGGGCATTCTTCTGTGAAGTATTCAAATGCTCAGCCAGATCTTTATCTCCAGACTCAGCCGCAAACCGCAACAGGGCTCTAAAATTACCATCATTCTGTAGTGGTTGTTCAGGTTCTGGTGATTCTGGTGTAATTTGTATGCGCCCCGAATCGATTTTACCTCTCAAGAAGATGCCTTGTTTGCCGCAAAAAATTATTGCTTTTACGATAGAGATTAGTTTCTTTCGATTCTCCTCTTGTTGTCTCTTTCTTTCAGAAGACAGCTGTTCAGTGACCGAAAAAACCTGCGAAGACATTACTTTTAGAAAGTTATCTGCCAGTTCTGAATTTCGCTTGTGGTATCCCGATTTTGCATGAGCTTCAAATATTTCTAGGGCATTTTTCCACTTACAAAAAGGTTCGGTTACCAACTGGCCGATCCTTTGATGACCGCCTTTACCTTCATCAAGCGAACGTCTCATTACCACGCAAACTCTGCAGTATACTCCACTGTTATATTCCGAATTTTCGTTTTGTGGAAATAGGAAACTTATAATCTCTGGGTGGGTTCCATGGCGTTTTTAAAATTTGGACTTTCAAATATTCATCCAAGATTTTTTCTTGATTCGCGTAAAAACCAACATCCAACTTAGCTACAGTTGTAAAAGATGAGGTAACAGGCAAGCTGGCCTGTTGCAGACTAGATGTAGATTCGGCAGTTGAAGGTATTGAACAGGGCACCAGCGACATGGCATCGATTTCGACATTCGGTATTGTGATTGAGGTCGAGGGCCCGCTTGTCATCACAGTCTTCGTATCAGCATGCAAGGTAGCTGAAGCTTTGATAGCTAAATCCAAATTTGTTTCTTTATTAGAAACCCCTTGACTACACCACTTTTTCCAGTAGTACATACCTTTAAGTTTATCACCCTTTCTTTTTTTCCCCTCCATTTTTCGACAGTAATAATGATTCACGTATCTATCCTTAACAAGGTCACCGAATAACACTGCACTAAAATTACTCACTTACACGGTACACTTAATTCTCTTCACTATTCGTTCACCACTTTTCACTTATATCCGCTTCGAGTTCGCATGGTACAATACTGCCGTAAGCGCGGTCACGCGCCGCTTATATATCAGCCCAGTAGTAGCCGTCCAGAAACTACCACAAACTTCCACAAAGCTCCGCTTATTCTGACGAAGGGGCGTGGCGAATAATCGAGAAACAACCCAAAGTTTCCATACGATACAAAATAGGTCGACTACTCGACAAGAGATGGCGTTACTGTGCGCAACGTCCACTAGTTCGGATATATATATATATATATATATATATATATATATATATATATATATATATATATATATATATATATATATTCAATTCAAATGTAATAATTTAACTCTCTTCACTCCTCGTATTTTTTCGGTATAATATTAGGTAATATTTGGCTTATTTCGGGGGGGGGGGGGGGGGGGGGGTTGAACCCCCAAAACCCCCCCTTGGCTACACCCGTGTATCATGTAAACAGATATTCAGCATTCTACAACAGATATTCAGATAGGTAGGTCAACCATCCTGTATACCTCTGTTTCCTTGATTATCGGAAAGTGTTGACAGCTTAAAATGGGTGAAATTCTGCAGGAAATAGGAGTATCATATCACTTGATTGGCGCTCTCTCTTCCATAATAATTAATTATACCAAATATTAATATATTGTTGTACATTATCTAAACCTGTTTTATTTGTCTATCTACGTATTAAGAATAACAAAGTATAAATTATTTAAAAACACCATCAAATGTAGTAAAACTTTATTTATTAAAAATTTAAAAATAAACAAAAAATCAATAAGAAATAAAATAATTAATGAGATGGGTGAGGCTGTGGAGTTTTCTAGTATTTAGTATCTAAGAAATCACGCTCGGTGTAATGTAAATAAAAAACGCTCGGTGTAATGTAAATAAATTTACAGGAAATGTAAATAAAATTTTGCCCACACACCAGGGTAGAGAGCTTGTATTGATTTTTGAAGCCAGAACTCCTGGTATCCATTTCTAAATTTTACTACGTGTTCCTTTTTTAAATTTGATGCTTCTGCTGTATCTGCATTTACGAAAATATCTAAAATCCAATTCGGTACATTCATGTTTAAAATATTTTGAAATCTCTCCGTAAAATCAGCATGAAGAACGTCCAAGTGTTGGCAGTAAGTAAGTAAATCTTCCTGTTTTGCAGAGACTGCTGATAATGTGGGATAGTTGCTGTATTCACATTTACCTAGACTTCGTTTAAACAGAAGTTTTCCCACAAAAGCAGTTATGACGTTTTTTGTTTTAATTAAATTGAACTCCTTACGTTGTAATTGTAAATTGACTTCATTAAATATTTTAAACAAGTCTGTCAAATAAGCGATGCTATTTTTGGATATAATCAGGTTTTCGCGCAGTTTTTCGTCTGTTTTCAAGTAAGTCTAGTACTGAATCAAATGGATTGAAAAAGATTCAGACAAATACCTTTTGAGAGCCAACGAACTTCTGAGTGCAGCATCAAGAGATTGTAATCTTCATTAGATTCACTATAAAGTTGGCCAAGTAATCTGTCGATCAATGAATTGCTTCTAATCTTATTGACTGCTCTAATAACGTAATAGACTGATGTATGCAGGCCTTTATTCAGGTTTTTGCAACCGAATGCTGAGGATGAATAACACAATGTACAGCGAGTATATTTAGTGCTGCCTGTTTTAAACGGATTATAAAAACCATATATATATATATATATATATATATATATATATATATATATATATATATATATATATATATATATATATTTATATCTATATATACCCCTTTGAGGAATAGACCTTGACGTGGTAAAAGGATTTGAGTAGGACAATGAAATTTTGAGCTATGCCGTCTGAAGTTTATGCTCCTGGGAGGGTCACCCCTGGCGAACAGGTCAAGGCAGAGGCCTCAGACTAGCATGATCCAAAATCTGCCAACCTGCATTTCACCAGCGTGGCTGATTACGGTCCATACCTTCAATATGACAGTACAATCTCAAACATGGCCCTCATTCCCCGGAGGCCAAGGGGCAACTACCTACGGCATTGGGAAGGCCTGCCCCAAGGCAGAGGGCGAAGAATCACTGGGTTAGATCAGGTTGCCATTGGACTTTTGACATTGTAACGCTAAATATACGGACTATGAAAAGGGAGGCCCGATTGCAAGAACTGTTAATCGAACTTGACAACATACATTGGGATATTATTGGGCTCTGTGAAACACGAAGAAAGGGCGTAGAGTTAATCAAACTGGAACCAACTGGACACGTACTTTACACTCGAAGTACGGAAAATGGCCGATGTGGCGGAATTGGATTCCTCATCAATCGAAAGCTGAAGGACAGGGTAGTAAAATTTGAAAGTACATCTGACCGACTAGCCCAATGCGTCATTCAGCTGAATAAAAAGTTTAGGCTTCAAATCGTCCAAGCTTATGCACTAACTATAAGCCATAGGGATGAGGAAATTAAGGAATTTTATGATGATGTGGCCCAACTTTTATACGAGGAGAAATGTAGATACAAAATCCTGATGGGTGATTTTAATGCCAGAACTGGAACAACAAGAACTGACGAAAATGCAACTGACCAATATGGAACCGGTGAGCGAGGCAATAGAGGTAACATATTGGTTGATTTTGCTGAAGGACAAGAACTATATTTTATGAATTCGTTCTATAAGAAAAATATCACCAGAAAATGGACATGAAAAAGCCTATCTGGGCTCACAAGTGAAATTCACTACATCATGACCAACGATAAAACAATATTTACCAATTGTACTGTCCTTAATAATTTTAATGTTGGAAGTAGACCACTGAATGGTACGAGCAAAAGTTAGGATTAACTGTCGAAGAGAACGCGAAAGAATGGTAAGATCAAAGTGGATTCTGGGAAATTGCTGGAGAGAGGAAGCGATTTGAGATTGCTTTGTCAAACCGGTTTGCAGTGTTAGAAGATCCGGAGGAAGTGGAACTATCAGTTCTCATGTAAAGAAATCGCCAACAATGTGCTTTAAATGGCTGCTTTAGTAGCACCAGAAGAAAAATGTCTCAAACAGACAAAAATCCCCAGTGAGACCATTGATATAATGAAGAAACGGCAAGCAATGAGAAATGTAGGTAGTCCTTTTGGCAGGGTCGAGTACACTTAGTTCTGCAAAACTATAAGAAAACGTATCAGAGAGGACGCGCGCCGATTCAATATGCAGCTAGTGCAAAAACCCTGGAAGAAAACAAATGAATTAACAACGCTAAACAGAAGCTGAGAAACAAAAGAACGCAAATATATGCCTTAAGGCGTGAGGATGGCACAGTATGCAGAGCGCCTACGCGAATATTAGAGGTTGTCAAAAAAATTTATTTCCAGTTATATGAAGATCAGAACCAATCAAAGACAACAATACCCACGGAAGAACAAATGCCAGATATCCTAGTGGAGGATGTAACAAATGCTATAGGATCTATGAAAAACGGCAAGGTTCCAGGAAAGGACAGTGTAACTGTCGAAATGCTAAAAGCTGGTGGTTGGACGTTACATAAAACACTGGTAAAATTATACTCATAATGCCTCAAAGAACAAAAAGTACCTGACTTATGAAAAAATGCAGAAGTGATCTTATTACGTGAAAAGGGAGCACAGGAAGATTTAAAGAACTACTGTCCAATAAGCCTCCTATCAGTAATGTACAAAGTTTTCACTAAGATAATTTCTAAAAGAATATTAAAAAAAACTGAATGATGCACAACCAAGAGAACAAGCAGAATTCAGAAGTGGATTCAGTACAACGGATCACATCCAGGTTGTACCGCAGGTCATAGAAAGGCACAACGAATGCACTATGCCACTGTGCTTGGCTTCTATTAACTACGAAAAAGCATTGGACTCCATCTCAAAGCATGCAATAATGGATGCACCGCTTAGCCAAGGGGTAGATAAACCATATATAAACCTATTAGGATCGATATATGATGGAGCTACAGTCACAATTCACCTTGATAATCTTGAAGTGGGAATTAATGTAGAACGAGGTATACGGTAAAAAATAGGCAATATCGCCTATTCTTTGCTCGGCTGGCCTCGAAGAAGTATTCCGTAAACTGGGTTGGGAACATGATGGGGTAAAGATCAATGGTGCAAACTTAAACCATCTTAGATTTGCAGATAATATCGTTCTTCTTTCACAAGACCCAGAGGAGCTGCAAAGACGCATACAAGAACTTCAAAGGGCTGGCGAACCATTTGGCTTGAAAATAAACTTGAAAAAGAGTCAGGTTATGTTCAATAACTTTACTAAAAACAGAAGAATTTCAGTTTTAGGAAGGGATTTGGAGATTGTGGACAGCTTTATATATATATATTGGGCAGAGGATTTCAATAGAGGGGAATACCGCCCGGGAGTTGGAACGGCATGTTAAATATGGCTGGCAGGTATTTGGTAGGCTCAAAATAGTGTTTAAGAGCAGACTCCCACTTTGTCTGAAAAGAAAAATCTTTGATCAGCGCATCCAGCCCGTTATGACATATGGAAGTGAAACCTGGACACTCACATCGCAATTAATTCAAAAACTTCGGGTAGCATAGGGGAATGGAAAGATGTATACTTGGCATTACAAGACGAGACAGAAAGTCCTGCGCATGGATCAGGGAACAAACAAAAGTCTGTGACATCATTGGAAGAGTAAAGCAATTGAAATGGAAATGGCCAGGCCATATAGTGAGGCGATGGGATGACCGATGGACCAAGGCAATCCTGGAGTGGATACCGCTTGATCGCAAACGTCCGCGAAGAAGACCGAAAGCACGATGGATTGATGACATCGTTAAGTATAATGGACTACAATGGCAGAGGAAAGCCCAGGACCGTGAAAGTTGGAAACATGCTGAAGATGCCTTCATCGTGCAGTGGATCGACACGGGCTGATGACGATGATGATGATATATATATATATATATATATATATATATATATATATATATATATATATATATATATATATATATATATATATATATATAAATATATATATATATATATATATATATATATATATATATATATATATATATATATATATATATATATATATATATATATATATATATATATATATATATATATATATATATATATATATATATATATATATATATAATATACTACTATATTGCTAATATATGTAAGTGGAGGTGTCAGGGTTAAACGTCTGCTTCTATATCTTTTTCTATTACTCGGCCCGTTCTGCCCAAATATCGCGATAAATATACGTGACACAAAAACATAAAAATATGCAAACTGACGCACGTCTATAAGCATACTCAATTCTTGGACATGCGCATAAGACTCAAAGTAGTAGTGAGAGAAACAGACGCATATATGACTGCACTGTAATGATTTCGCCGATCTCCAGACTTTGCTAGCAATATAGTAGTATTATATATATGATAAAACTCTTATGACGCCCCGTCATTGCTGCAGCACCATAAGTAGCAGCTGACAAAATATGGCGAATATGAATTTATTTCTCTTGAAAAAACTTGTTCTTGATATTAATTACATTAGCTTACACGGTTTTTATACCCCAGCTGAAAGTTGTTAATTATTGTTTATTTAGGTAAGAGATCCAGGAGAAATAATAAAAAGAATCTGTCACGTCTGCTTTTAGAAATATTTCCCCTTCTCTTTTGAAAAATTCTGAGTAAACTTTGCTCCTGTTTCTGGACAACGTAACTTTTGTGTCTGGTGTTAATAAATTCCATTGTTGTAGGCCAGAACCAAGAAGTTCTGCTTTAGATCTTGATATCTCTTATAAGATCATTTAATTCGGCTTGGTTAATTAAATGTGGAGTGTTTCCGTGAAGAGAGATATCGTCAGAATCACTAGAAATCAATTTAATTTCAACATTACTTTCATTGTCATTTTCTAGTATATTGTGACTCGAATTACCGGGACAAATTGGATATGGAAGATCCTTCGAATGTAAAATTGGCTTAATAACAGACGGAATTTCGGCATATACAATATTCGCCTTATTTTTTGTATTATATCCCACTGCTTTCGTATCACAAAAGTAAGTCATTTTCATGATTACTAGGTTCTCTTCATAACATTGGTGAACCAAATGGAATGTATACGTTATCTCCTGATGACCACTGGAAAGAAAAGATTCTACAGCTTTCATAAAACACACGAGGCAACCACTCTTCTTGGTTCTTGGTTCGCAACCGTTCGAATAAAAAAATATTAAACTGAAGTCACCACGTTAAGGTAGTTCAAAAAAATTATTTTACTGAAGAAAAAGTAACGCGATAAAATATTTCTGCTAACACTTTTAGATTTAAGGAAGGTAGGTTAACATATTTATATACATTTCTTTCGGGGTATATAAAAAAAGTTAAAATTTGTAAACTAGTGTTATCGATTCTCCATTTGTATCGATTTCCAAATTTTTAGCAAATAATAACTCGAATTGACTGTCTTAACATCCCTCATTTGTCTCTGGACTCACTACCGCTCCATGGAAGGCTTCAGCGCCCTATGATTCATATCATTATCGAAAAGTGTAAGGTTTGTTTCAGGCAGACCTTCATCATCGTCTACTCACGCCGTCATCATGTCTACTCATCGTCTACTACGGCATATTCTACCTGGAATCTGTTTACAGATTACAGAACAGTTACAGCTATATGTTCATTTCTGCAGAGTAGTCCTTTAAACAGATGAAAAATATGATAAACCTGCATAGGTGGGAACAAGAAAATCCCAAAATAATACGTATATCTAACATTTATCATGCAGTTTTCATGAATGCTTGAGCTGGCTTAATTGATGATTTAGTCCTTGGTCATTACGTTCTTCCTTTAATTATTAAAGTTGAATAAATGTCAACGCTTTTAGAGAATATTCCTTAATCATAAAAACAAACATGTAGTTTCAAATGGCTGGTATACCAGCACATTTTGAAATTATCGTCCAGATTTCACAAATAATAATTATCCATGGTTGCTGGTGTCCTATTGTATAGCCACATTGATCCCATGACCATAATTCTCTAGATTTTTATTTCTGGGGGTACTTGAGAAATTTATAGTACGAATAAATTTTAAACATCAGAGGGGAATTATTGTTATGCATTCAGCAGCTGGTCAACAAATACAAGAAATCACAACTGTCATTTCGTCTATCGGCAATCGAACCCAAGCTTGTATTCGGCAAAGAGGAGGGCATTTTGAAAATGTGGTTAATTAAACTTTCGTGAAATAAGATAAGTTTGTATTTGGTTTATAAATTTATATCTGATGATTTACTGTTTATAATTAAATAGACTTAAGTTCCGAACGAATAAACATCGACCTACAACTTTTTAATCTTAGAAATAAGTCCATTTTATACTCCTAATATATGAACATAATGCCACGGAACACCCTGTATATATGATATAATCAAGAAAAAAGTATCAGTTAGTAAAATGCTGTATTTTTAAACCTAATTTTGTACACCTGTTCAAGATATTGAGAACAAATAAATACTTTTAAAATAGGTCAGAAATGTAAAAATTCTTATCTTGTATTTTGGCGATAACTAACCAAAAAAGGCGTAAAAAATGTTATATACGAAACTATTAAAATCCCAAGAATTTCGAGGCAATTGAATTATCACCAAGTAAGCTATTTTAAAAGAGGTCGTCGTATCATTGGTTGACATGAGGCGGTTATACGAGGCGGAAATTGTATTTAGTGAAATTGAACCAACATCTACAATTACATGGTATTCCAAATATCAGATTGGCCGATGCTTTAGTCATGGTGGAACTTCCATCAGGAAATACTGAGATTACTGTCATAGCAATAGCTGAACGTGCAGTTCTATACATTAGAGAACAGTACTTGGAAGAAAAACTTATTTAGGAAATTATAGAAATTATATACAGTAATATTATGTAAATAATTTCAAAAGCATTATGTTATATTTAAATAATTATCTTTTATTATGCTTTATATCCGCACTTATTTTAACATCCTCCTGAATCACACTGAGAAAATTAAGAACAAGTTGAATTAAACTTACTGCAAAAAATAGAATTTAAGAAAAAAAAAATGCGTTCTGAAAATGAATAACAGCAAATCAGTAACGGGGCGCTATCGAGTTGTGTTGTGCACCTCAAAGCATTCTGGGATATAGGAAAACATTGAAAAGGCCATTATTGACTTAAAAAGTGCGTTCACAAAAATAATTGTTATAGACGAGTCATCAAGTGTTGGCCTACATCCGAATCAAAAAAGAAACCAACAGTATTTGCAGAATGCTGCTTCACCCGTATCATTACTTTATTTATTTAAATTGAAACGTATCATCAAATCAAAATTCACTAACAGTTGAAAAAATATTCAATTCACATTTCAAATTAAATAACTCACGATTCTTACGGAGTCTCAAAAAATGTATTAACGAAAATTTATAGGAAATGGAATGATCTACAAAAAAGTTTGAATGACATTTTTCGATAAAATTGATAGTTTCGCCGAAAAATTGAAAAAATGTAAAAATTTATTATGCATTCAACTTTAGCCTCAAATAACTATTGAAAAAGGAAGGGGAAATTTATAAGAGACCTTTTTTGAAGAACGTTCAATTTTCTATAAGAATATGTAATAGACTTTCCAAAGTAATATTCCGCTGAAGCGCTATAAAATTCCAAAATTAAAAAATCCTATATTATTCAAATGGGAATTTATTTTTTTCGTCATTTGTAACAATATTTTCGATATCTTTAAGAAAAAAAATCGAATTTTTTTGAAACATTGTATATATATATATATATATATATATATATATATATATATATATATATATATATATATATATATATATATATATATATATATATATATATATATATATATATATGGGCCCTGGTGGACCACGCGAAGTACAACTAGATGCGTTTGTTATTGTTAGCCTTCCTTTGCGTCCATACTAATTTCATTCTTTCGCTATGAGCTTTTTTCCTTTCGTCAGACCAAGTTGTTCCAGTCTTCCTACATTTTTCTCTCTGGCCAACCTTCCAAACGTTAACATTGTGTCTGAAACAGGCTCTATCCTGAATTTCACTTTGTGTAATATTTGCTGATCTTAGGTCCTCTTTAATTGCAGGAATCCATTTAATTATTTCTACTTTAGCTCTACTCCTGTTTTCATAAAATTCGACTTTCGATTCGAATCGATTCGATTCGAATTTGTCTAGTTAACCTACTCGGATTCATCCGTTTTATGTGTCCGTAAAACTTAAGTCTTCTATTTCTCATCATTTCTCATTTCGTATATCTGTGTACTGTTTGATTTCTTGGTTTTCTCGAAGTCGGTATGTTGTGCTATTTATTTGTTTGGGGCCTAGGATTTTTCTTATGATTTTTTTTCCTTCTTTTCAATGTCCTCGATGTCACCCTTTCTATTCAAAATGAGCGTTTCTGCAGCATATAGACATTCTGGCTTAATAACTATGTTGTAATGTCTCAGTTTTGTGCTTTTAGATAGGCATTTTTTGTTGTAAATATTTTGTGTAAGTCTCAATGCCGTTTCCATTTTTTGACATCTACCCTTATTGGCCGCTTTTTCCAACCTATTTTCCATGATTATTTCATCCAAATATTTGAATTGATAGACTCGACTGATGTTACCATATTTTGTTTTTAGAAATGGCGTCCTTAGTCTGTTGCAGGTCATGTATTTTGTCTTTTCAAAGGAAATTTGGAGTCCTATATTTTCTGCTGTTTCTTTTATGATTTCAATCTGTTGTTGTGCCGTTAATACATCTTGACCTAAAATTGCTAGATCATCAGCAAATGTCAGACAATCAATTTTGATGTTGGTTCTCCCCAATTTAATGGGCTGGTCAATATTCAAGGCCGACTTTTTTTCACGCCACTCCTGTATTACTCTTTCTAAAATACAGTTAAATAAGAGCGGCGAGAGTCCATCCCCTTGTCTCACTCCAGTTTTAATTTCAAAGGGTTCTGAGATGTCACCCATGAATTTAACTTTTGACCTTGTGTTAGTTACCGTTGTTTTAATAATTGCCAGCGTTTTCAGATCTAGTCCTTGTTATTTCAAGATTCGGAATAAAGATTCGCGGTCAATAGAATCATATGCTTTTTTAAAATCCACAAATGTACAGACGAGATTTTTACTGTACCGTTTTTGATGTCTTAGAATTAACTTCAGATTCAGGATCTGTTCAGGGCAGGATCTGCCCGGTCGAAAATCTGCTTGATATTCACCAATTTTAGGTTCTAACTGTCCCTGTGCTCTGTCTAGTAGACATTGAGATAGAATCTTATAACAAACTGGGAGAAGAGATATCCCTCTATCGTTATTTACATCCGTTCTAGCTCCTTTCTTATGTAGTGGATGAATTAGAGCATATATATATATATATATATATATATATATATATATATATATATATATATATATATATATATATATATATATATATATTTATATATATATATATATATATATATATATATATATATATATACATATATATATATATATATATATATATATATATATATATATATATATATATATATATATATATATATATATATATGCCAGACTATTAGTCCGGGAGTACATCCGATCGTCTCAGACAAGCATTGAGAATGCCAAGTGTGACCTTGGCGAAACGTCTGCACATTCCCAACACACGGGACACAAACGATCGGATGTACTCCCGGAAAATGATGTACTCCCGCTAAACACTACGAACTAACATATATATATATATATATATATATATATATATATATATATATATATATATATATATATATATATATACATACATATATATATATATATATATATATATATATATATATATATATATGTATATATATATATATATATATATATATATATATATATATATACATATATATATGTATATATATAACGAGACAATAGTAGCCAGGAGTTATACACCCCCGACCGTTGGATTCCGTAACAGTAGCCATGAGATTGTGGAACCCAAGAGCATATGTGATAAGGGATGGGTGGGCTTTCCCCCCGGTCAAGCAACTAACCATATATATATATATATATATATATATATATATATATATATATATATATATATATATATATATATACATATATAAGGGAGACGTCCAAAAATAAAAAAGTTATTGTCGGTTTTTTGAACACGTAAATATTGGGTCAATAAAATTTGTGGTCCGTAGGTTGAGACAATTATAGAAATGCACAAAAGGGTTCAAAAAGTTAAATAATAACTCAGGATTTTTAACATCTATAGTCGTTTATTTAAAAGGCCATGAAAAACAGAACAAAGAAAATCAAATACATGCTAGTCTTCGTCAGATTCGCAATTTTGGCAGCTACAGTAGATGTGAATCATACCTAGCTAATTTGGCTGGCAAATTTATCATGCAAATCATACAAAAATGAACTTCCGACGATGACGACGACGACGACGACGTCCCTATTCACAGCCAACCACCCATGTTTTTGCCGAATTCCCGTCTTGATAGATTGGTATATGTCGATGTCCTGAAGAGTCTGAACATCGAGAGACGAAACGTATGCCATCCAATTGAAGTGATGGGTGGGGCTCGTTCCCAGTTAAGCAACCGACAAAAATATTCATTTAGGCGGCGACGCATGTTGTATGTTTGGGTGTATGATAACACTCAGCTACTGTTGTCTCATTGGACGCAGTCCAAGAAATTCTAATACTCTATATATGCACAACATAACTTCCTAGCGCACCATTGCTCAAAATAATTGTAACTCATTTTCAGAACGCCTTTTTTTCTTAAATTTTATTTTTACAGTATATGTTCGCTCTAACTTGTTCTTAATTTTCTCGATGTGATTGAGGAGGATGTTCAAATAAGTAGGAGTATAAAATATAACAAAAGATAATTATTTAAATATAATATAATGCTTTTGAAGTTATTTACATATCACACAGTATATGATTTCTGACTTTTCTGACTACTTTTTTAGAAAGGTTTTTCTCCCAAGTATTGTTCCCTAATATATAGAACTGCACGTTCAGCTATTGCTATGATAGTAGCCTCAGTATTTCCTGATGGAGGTTCCACCATGACTGAAGCATCAGCCAATCTGATATTTGGAATACCATGTAATTGTAAATGCTGGTTGGCGCACGTATTTGGATCACCTTTCAGACCAATCTTGCAGGAACAGGACTGATGGTTTTCTGGGTAAGTATCATATTTTATGGCACATTCCCAATATTCATCAGTATCAAACCTATAAGAAATTTGATTATAATGGGGCAAAAATATAATAAAAAATCTTTCAATATGAATGAGATAACTTACTCGTAAGTACTTCCGCAGTCCCCATAGCTATGTTGGATGAAAGTAATGTTGTATTTTTCGATTAAAGTTGGTGATTGAATTATACGTTGGGCATATCTGACACCATTTATTAAAATTTTGACATCATCAGGATCACTAAGGTAGTTAGCAACAATTTTTGGTTGCTCGAAGGGATCGCTAGACTTCAAAGTGATTGATCTGTAAGAGAAGTGTTTTATACATAGGTGGGTTAAAAAGTAATTATACAGTACCCGTCTAAAGTCTCTTCACCCTCCTTTAATTTTTAAACTGAAAAACATAAAACAACGAAAGTTTACGTACATAAAAAAATACGTAAAAAAATGTTTTAGTTAATAGGCAGTGATATAAGATGGCGTTGTGGCGTTATTTTGATAATTATTTTTAAATGGTAACAGTGCGCTAGTCATACCTCATTTCAAAGCTATTTCAAATATATATTCAAACGTTGTTTTTATTTTAACATGATATTTGAAAAAATCGATTAAATTTAATATTAGCATGTCATCAAACTTTTTAAACAGGGTCTCCAGGTAAAAGATAAACATTAGTTTTGTTTTCTGATAGAAGTCCCACAAAAACTCTCCGTTTTTGTATATTCGAATTTATTTCGTACTTACATTAGACATTTGCTTTAGTTTTGCTATGTTCGTGTAAAATGGCACGAACTTTTTAGAAGTAAAAGTTAATGCGGTTCTAATTATTGGCGAGGCTGGAAGAAATCTATATGCAGCTGAAAGAATTTTCAATGAGAGATATGCCGATCGTCCTGTCTCCAGAGTGTAGTTGCGACAGCTAATGCAGAAGTTTCAGGTAAGGGGTAGTATTCATGATACAAAATGAATTGGCGAATTGAATGAATGAATTTCAGACAACCAACAAATAGATATTATTACTGAAGCAGTCGTGAATTTTACACAATCTACATCTCAAATACAGTTGTGGAATATCTACAAATACTATGCAAAGAGTTTTAAAAAAACAAAAATTTCACGCCTACAAATTACAAATCACTCACCAGCTCACAGAAGATTATCCCGATTGCAGACTTGAATTTTGTGAAGTATTATCTAGCAGAATAACCCAAGAACCTAAATATTCAAAAACAATTAGTTTAGGGATGAATCCTCCTTTTGTCTGAATACCAATGTGAATATTCAGAATGTAAGATACTGGTGACTCCAATGCTCATTTCTTTGGTGAGAACTCTACACAATTTTCGTGAAAAATCAACGTGTGGGCAGGGATCTTGGGAAATTACATAGTTGGGCCAATTTGTTTGAATCGAAATTTAATTGGAGAGGTGTATTTGGACCTACTGCAGAATGCTATCGAACTGCTAATTTTAGAGATTCTAGAAAGAAATCCTTGTGAATTTTAAGATATGGAAATTACTTTTCAACAGGATGATGCTCCTCCACATTATTATGGTACAGCAAGAGTTATCTGAATGAACAGTATCTCAATAAATGGACTGGACGACGGGGTACAATAGAATGGGGTTCAATATAGTACAATAGATCTCCAAATCCAACGCTCTAAGATTTTTTATGGGGGTACTTAAAATCTAAGGTATACATTACGCAATCTGATAACAGAAGTTTTGAAGCAGATACTTACGGAACAATGTAGGTTAATTTCTGTGGAAACATTTGAACTAGTAAGGGCAGAGTTTTATAACAGGATGTTGTACTGTCAGCTAGAAAGAGGTGCCCATTTTGAGCATTTATTTCAATCTTTTCAGAACATTCTTGAAATACATCTGGTATTATACTTTACTTTGATCATTTTGGTAGTTTGGAATAAAAGTTATTGCTTTCCATTAAATTAGTATTTTATTTTCTGAATGTAAGTTCAAAATAACTTCAAATATTGATATCTTGACTGACTTTCTGAGCGATTTCTACAAAAAAACCAACTAATATTTATCTTTTACAGACCCTCTACTTTTTCAAAAATCACATGACAGATGTTTAAATAAAAACAACGTTTGAATAGATATTTGAAACAGCTAGTGTCATTGTCAACAGCACTGTTACCATTTAAAAGTAATTATCAAAATTTGCACCACAACGCCATCTTTGACAATTAGATTACTGTCTATTATGTATGCCAACTTTCGTTGTTTTTATCTTTTCAGTTCAAAAGTTAAAATATATATATATATATATATATATATATATATATATATATATATATATATATATATATATATATATATATATATATATATATATATATATATATATATATATATATAAACAGGGTGTCCTATAATTTATCCGCCGTAGACCAACTGGTGATAGAAGAGATCAAAATAAGTGCATTTAGTCAATAAATATGTTGGTAAATGTTAGTCATTAAAAAGATATAAGATGTTGAAAGTAAATCTAAATTTTCGGAAAATGTAGTTTTTTTACTCATATTTTTCATTTTTTTACTCTATAAAGCTGGGAATATTTTGACTTTAAAATAGAGAAGAGTCATGATGTCCATACAAAAAGGCACCATTGGTCAATATCGATATCTCATGCCGTTTGCGAGATATTCGCGTTCGAATATTCCATGTCATCCATCTTGTTGATGGCTGAAAAATATGCAATTCACAAAGTGTGCCTTGAATGTTGTGTACAAATTATTACGTCTCGCTGACAACTGTCATTATTTTCTCTCACTCATATTAAACGTAGGTGGAAACAAGTTTCCCCAATCTTGAATTGGTATTAAATAATTAAAAAAACTATCCAGACTTTTTCCTAACCAGCATTATCGACAATTTTTTAATCGGCCCATTTGAGTTTCCGCAAAGACTGAATGGAGATCAATATTTGCACTTTTTAGAAAATGATTTACTAGAACTTTTGGACATGTGGTTCATGCAACATGGGGCGCCACCGCGTTTTATTGTTGCAGTGCGAAGTCATTTTCAACGTTTTCCAAATCGATGGATTGGGCACGATGGTGAGTTTTTCAGATTAGTTTCCTAACCGTGATTTAAGGGATATGCTCTGCGTTTAGGCCCAAGTAGTTGCGCTGCATAGTTGCGCTGCAGTTAGAAGGTGTGAAGAGCTCTACTTAACCAGAATCATCCCAGTCTAGCTTGCTAAGCTATGTTTCGCTTGCGTATAGTACCTCTGGTTTGATTACTATGTTGTAGTGTCTTATTTTTGCGTGCATGGATAGGCATTTCTTATTGTAGATATTGTGTGTCTTGCCCTCTTCATCTTCTGTCATCAAATCTTCTGTGCTATCTTCTCTCCTCCTGTGGGTTTGAGAATCTCGCCCAGGTATTTGAAGTGAGTTACCCTATTTATTTTGCCGTATTTGATGTTCAAATTTTGGACATCTAATGTTGAGCAGAAGAATTCGGTTTTTTGAAAGGCGATTTGTAGGCCGACTTTCTCTGCACATTTCTTGAGGACTTTGATCTGTTTGGTTGCCCTTTTTTCATTGTCTGCGAGTATGGCTAGGTCGTCTGCGAAGGCCAGGCATGATACTTCTATGTTGTTTTTGGATCGTCCGAATCGTATTGGTTTCCAGTGTCCTTGATTTTTCAATTCTTTTTCCCATTCCCTTATGACTTTATCCAGGACCAGGTTGAAGAGGAGTGGGGTTAACCAATCTCCTTGGTGTACTCCAGTTTTAATCAGAAAGGGTTCAGAAATTTCTCCCATAAATTTCACTTTAGAGGTTGGGCCAGTCAGTGTCTGCTTGATCAATTGTAGTGTTTTGGGGTCGAGTCCTTGTTCCTCTAGGTTTTGAACAGAGATTTTCGGTCGATGCAGTCGTATAGTTTCTTGAAGTCCACGAACGTGCAGATGATTGGGACGTTCCTGATAGCTTTATATTTCAGTATTGTTTTTAAGTTAAATATTTGTTCAGTGTATAAACGACCAGGGCGAAAGCCTGCCTGGTACTCGCCAATTTTGTGTTTTAGTTGTTCTTGTGTTCTCTGGAGAAGGCATGCTGAGAGGATTTTGTAAATGACTTGTAGTAAGGAGATTCCTCTTTAGTTGTTCACATCTGTTCTGTATCCCTTCTTGTGCAGCGGGTAGATAAGAGCACATTTCCATTCATCTGGTAATTTTTCTGTTTGCCAAATGTTCGTGATAATTTGCATTGTTCCTGCAGTGGATTTGGTCCGAGGTTTTTCAATTGTTCCGCGGTGATACCATCTTGACCGGATGACCTGTTATTCTTTAGTTTGCATATATGCCTGTGGATTTCTTCCTGTGTTGGTGGTGGTGATTCTGAGTGGGTATGGATACAATTTTCCTTGCGGAATCTTGTATCACGTTCGGGGCAATTGAGGAGATCAGAGAAATAGTGTGCCAGCTCTTGACAATTCTCCTGATTGGTTAGCGCTAATTTCCCATTCCGCTTTCTGAAGCAAAGATTTTGTGGTGTGTATCCACGGATTTCTCTTGCAAAAGTCCTATAAAAGTCTCTCGTGTTATAATTGCGAAAATTCTCCTCTATAGAGTCTAGTTGTTCCTTCATGTACTTCCTCTTAGTTTGCCTGATAACCTTTGCGGTCTGTTTTCTAGTCACGTCAAAAAGCTGTTGAGTTTCTGAGGATTTTTTAGTGTTGTACTCTTCAAATGATCGTTTGCGTCGCAGCAATGCACTTTCACATTCCGAGTCCCACCAAGGGTGTTTTGTGTCATTTCTCAATGTGAGCAGTTCCTGCTCGTTTTGTGTAATTTTTTGTGGAATGTTTTCCATGTATCTGCCTATTCCTTTTCTCATTCCTTTGTTATGTTGGATTCCTGGATCTTTTTTGTATCGAATTTCTGTAGATGTGCTTTCTTGTGATGAATTCTACTTGACTTTGATTCGTGTTAGGTAGTGGTCTGAGTCAAAGTTTGCGCCCCTGCGGACTTGGACATCTTGGATCTCTCTTTGTTGTGGGTATGAAATCGCAACGTGGTCTATCTGGAATTTTCCAATCTGTTGTATAAGGGATCTCCATGTCTTCTGTTTTCGTGGACATTTTCTTAAGGATGTTGACATGATATTAAGGTTATTCTGTTGACATAGTTCGATGAGTCTTGTGCCGTTCTCACTGGTAAATTTATGACCGGGAAATTTGCCTACAGACGCCGACCAAGTTGCCGGTGGTTGCCACTGCAGACGCGACCCGGGTTTTTTTTTCTGCCAGAGCCCTGTTAGACGTCTGTTCCCGAAATAAACGTTCGGGTTTAACCGTTGTTCGCTTCCTGCGACGTGGAAGAATATGTTATATTACGAAATATCTACGACATATATATATATATATATATATATATATATATATATATATATATATATATATATATATATAAATTGTGAATAGTATTATAATATAAATTGTATTCAATTTTACCCGCTACTTTTCGGATGCAAGTTGACGGCAGAAATAAAAATTGTTCGGAGAGCATTTGGATCATCTGGATCAAATGGTGAGTTCGGTTCTCCAGAGTACGCACAGATGCCGCCAGATTCACCGAAGTAGACTTGAATATCTGGATTGTCGGGTTCAGTATAGTTACTGGAGATACGAGCAGTGACCTACAAGACATTTCACATTAATACAAAACAGAAACTATCAAGGATTGATAAATTACCTGAGATATTCCGGTAGAACTCAAGGGACCATTTTCAAATTCGATATACTCAGTTAAAGTCTCCAAGTTTAAATCAACATAATTGGTTTGATTAATTTTAGCAGATATACCGAAACATACGTGATTCTTAATACCTGAAGTGGTATAATGTTAAAAACGAGATTAAAGTCAATGATTTTATCTATTTTACCTTTGCCTACAGCGGGCAAGTCATGAACTTGTTCAATTTGAACTTCATCGAGAACATCTTTGTCTCCAATACCAGAAAGAAGGAGAATTTGTGGGGTGTTGACAGCGCCTAAGGTTTTTTTAAATACATTAAATTATAGAAAAACTAGAGTAAAAACATAATTTACCTGCAGCTAGAATAACTTCCTTGGTAACGTTGACAATGTAAGTTTCGTTATTGTAAACAAATTCGACACCAGTTGCCTTTTTCTCACCATCAACTTCACTGATAAGGATTCTGGTGACTGTCGAGTTCAACATGACATCAAAATTTCTGTTGTATCTGTTAGGGCGTACGAAGGCTTTGGCGGCACTAAGACGAACTCCATCTCTAAAAATTAATAATAAAAATATGTTATGTATAAAGTGATTTATTAGTATGTGCGAACTTAGATGTCTTTAAACTATGTATTTTATGAGAAATAACATTCAATATTATTAATGTTTGAAAACAATTTCGGGCAAATGCCCGCCGCGGCTACTTCAACTACCACTTTTTCAAGCAATTGGGGTCTTACCAAGTATGTAAATGTGAAACCGGAATTTTTGTATGGAAAATACACTTTTATTGTATGAAACTGATAAAAAATGTTTTATTTGAAGTATTGCCTATCGCTAACTATACATTTTTCCCACCTCTCTGACAATTTGTGGATGCCACGCCAAAAAAACTGCTCTTTTGAGGCAAACCAGTTATCCAGTCATTTTCGTACATTTTCCTAAGAAGTGAAGCGCTATTCAGCAAGTGCGTGTCCCATCGATGCAAATAAGTAGTAATCGAATGGAGCCAGGTCTGAAGAGTAAGCCGCATGCGAAAGTATTTCCCAACTAAACGTCTTAACCGTTTCCTTGACCAATTGTGCTGGGTGTGATTATGCTGTGTGAGTTCATGAAGCAAAATGAGTTTATGTAGCCGTTTTTGATATTCTGGTCGTATTTCACGCAAAGCTTGATTTATATTGATCACTTGTTGTAGGTAGCGTCCAGTAGTAACAGTTTCGCCAGGTTTTAGGGCTCATAATAGATCATATCCTTCTGATCCCACCAAACACAGAGCATTATCTTCCGTCCATAGCGATTTGGTCTTTCAGTCGATGTCAATGGTTCGTCTAGAGTTACTCTATATCCACTTTTTACCGCCAGTTACAATTGGATCGAGAAATGACTTTCTTTTGTACCTAACAGATGTCAATGAGGAAATGGCGCCAATGGCGCGGTTTGACGGTAACTACATTCATAGGGCCATCTATGGGTAAATTCTGGTTTTATATTGACAGACCTGGTATGTCCGCAATTGTCCGAGTTATGTTGGCTTTCAAGGCGTTAATAGTTGCTGGTTTATCGGCATAGACTAAATATTTAACGTAACCCCAAAAAAAATAATATAAAAGTGGTCCGTTCCTCGAAATAATTTTCTCATCGAATTGTTCCCTCAATAAATCGATTGTTGCGTTGACTGTATGACATGTGGAGCCGTCCTGTTGGAACCACATCTCATTCAAATCAATACCATTCAAATTCGGAAGTAAATAATCCCCGTAGTCGAATAACAAAGTCCAACTTCCTGCGAACAGCTGCAAATTGATAAATTTGGATCTTCATAAACACTACAAGCAACGGCGGCGATATTTTCTTCAGAACGCACAATTTTTTGTTTTAATATCGCGCGGCGTGAAATGCCTCTGGAATTTGTCGATAATTCGGCGAATACATACGAAGTTCAAATTCCAGATTTTTTATGTTGATCTACTTTATACTTTGGGTTACCCAGGACTTTTTGGAATTTTTAATATGGTTTGTAGACCATCTCCATGTCCACTTCTATCAAAATCTTGTCTAGTTCTCGTGTTAATTGGCTATCAAGCGGTATTACAATGAATCTATCTTTGTTCTGTTTCTTTTAAAAAGTCGAAGATTTTTTCAATAATTGCCTTAACTTATGTTTTCTAATTAATCCATCTACAATATTCTTATTATAGCCATTCACTTCAAACATCACATTAATTAATTTTAATAATTTGTTATAATTATCTTTGTTTAAAAAAATGATTAATCGATTTACCATAAAATTTGAACTAGCCACTTAATTATGGAAGCTATTATTTTAACTATATACGTAAATCATTTTTTTGCAATTTTTGATTAAAAAAATGAAAAGTTAGTAGAGTTTGTTAAGAACTTAAAGGGTAAACCCGAAACCACAGTATTCACGTATGAACTTAAGAACAATAATATATTACCATTTTTTGTATGTCTTAATTTTGCAAGTTTAGTTAGGTTTAGTAAGTAAGAACAATAAAAATAGGTTGGATTTGGATATTTTTTTTGGACTAGTGCCGAAAGACCCTAATTTTCTTCAGAAACTAAATCGCGTAAAGGTCGTTGAAGATATGCTAGAACGGGTTAATTCCGACCCCACATTCATAAAATATTGTAACTGGCATGAGACATAAGTATATGAGTTTGACATGCAAACCAGTCAACAAGCTTCGGAATAGCATCTTCCAATTGAGCCGAACCACGTCAAAGTTGATCAAAAGTTAAGGTGATGTTAACTGTTTCCTTTAATTATCGCAGTGTTATGCACACGGAATTCTTTCCAGAAGATCAGACGGCAAATAAAGAATATTATGTAAACGTTATGCGGCGTTTGAGAGAGCAAATTCGTCTAAAAAGGTCAGATTTATGGGAAGAAAACTCTTGGATTTTGCATCACGATAAAGCACCATCTCACAAGGCTATCATTGTGAACGAATTTCTGGCCAAAAACTCAACAAACACCATCGAATAACCACCGTTTTCACCTGATATGGCTCCGGCCGACATCTTTCTCTTTCCAAAACGCAAATTACCACTTTCCCGTGCGCACTAAATGCGTTTAAAAATGTTTTAACAATTGGATTATTCGCTGGCATAAGTGTATTATTTCGGAAGGGGCCCACTTTGAAGGCTATACAATAAATTTGGATGAATAATAAACCTTTTGTGTTTTAATGAGCAACTAGACTATTTAGCGACTGGACCTACAGCTTAACGTGGGTTCCGAACCACGGTCATCAGCTACCTACAAACCCAGGCCAGCACCCCCCTCAGGTAGAAATTCTTGGTTATGTGTCTACCCATAAGTCTATCAGGAAGTCTACCGACTGGCGAGTGACCAACGTAGAACACTTCTCAGAAGGCATCCGGCCTTACCCAGCCTTTAACTGGCGTGACTGAGGGTTAATTCGTTGTCGCATTTTACACTCTTGCATAGAAACAATCACAGACATTTAGGCGTGGATATGTGTGGGCGTGTGTGTGTATATGCGAGTTTATATAAGTGTGTGTGTAGGGTAGGAAGTAAGACGGACAGAAAAAGTAATGAAAACACCCATCCGAGCGCTGGAATCGCACTAGCTACCATTGGATTGCCAGGCAGGCGACTAACGCACCAGACCACCGCAGCCGGCATTTTGTGTTTTATCGATCAATTCCCGGTACTTTGTTGACATAATGTACATACAACGATTCGGATCATAGCTTAAATAACAAGATGGCTAGTTTAAATTTTACGGTAAATAATTAATTAATAATTAATTTTTCTTTAAACAAAGATAATTATAACAAAGGATTAGGGATGTGTCTGAAGCGAATGGTTATAATAAGAATATTGTAGATGAATTAATTAGAAAACATAAGTTTAGACAATTATTGAAAGAATCTTAGACATTTCAAAAGGAACAGAACAAAAATAATTTCATGGTAATACGGTTATAAGTCCAATTAACACGAGGGTTAGACAGGATTTTGAAAAAAAGTGGACGTGAAGGTAATCTACAAACCATTTAATAAATTAAGAGAAGTTTTGGGTAATCCAAAGGATAATCGTGGATTTGTAACATATTGTCAGATTTTTAAAATTAGTTGTCGATATTGTAATCGAAGTTTTATTGAGCAAACTAAAATAATCATATTAACCAGATTAATCAGGCATAGAGCACATTGTCTACATTAGATCTGGGAGAAATGAAAAATCGTGTGTTACCTAACATGCACTCGAACATGACCATAATATAGATGTTAATAATTTAAGATATGTTAAAAGTGTAAATAATAGTAGGACTTTGGATGCATATCAAAGCATTCAAATAGAAAAATATAAGAAAACCATGAACCGGTATAAAGAACCTATTTCCATTCAACTTTTTCAATTATTAATAGAACCCTTAGTTAACTTCACGGTTCATAATTGTTGAATAGGTACGGTTGTTATATAAATACAGTAAAACTGTATTTCAATGTATTGGAGGGCACCTTATAGGAATAATTGGTACGTTATATAAGAACTTCGTAAAAAAAATGAAAATATGTATGTACCTACATATACATAGGTAATTACATTTTATGGCTTTTATTAATTCTTGACAAAAATACTTACGCATTCTAATGGAAGTATTGTAAGAAAACTTAAAATATACGCTAAAAATACACGAAAAAAACTTAAAATTACTTTGTAAAAAAGTATGTAATATGAGTTTGCTTTTGACGATTTACAAGAATATTTTGTTGTAAACACATTTCAATTTCAAGCGCTGCGCTCAAAATGCCATCTTCTGTAATGCTTCTACTTTCTAAAAATCGTTTTACGTTTTTTATTCCTGTTATGGTATCATGAGAAGTTGGGAGCATTTCTTCTAAAGGTACTTCTTCATCACTCTCAAGTTGTTCAGCTCCACCAATCTGCAGCATAATCTCCTGGTCGGTAAGCATACTTGTTGTCGCAAGGTCGTTATTCATATTAACGAAAACGTCTATTACAGTGGAATTTAATTTAAAGTTAAAATTATCATTAGTAAGCGATACACTTAAAGGCAGATTGTCCTCGTCCTCCTCAGCTTGTTTAATAAGCCTTAGCTTGTTTAATAAGGGCCATGCATGTTTGAAATAATTCTTAATTGTTTTTTGGAAAGCTTGTTGCCAAGCTTTAGAAACCATTTCAATGGCATCGAGCATATTTATTGCTGCTGGTGTGCTATTTTTAATGCACTTCAGATTACTGATCATAAGCTGTTCTCGATAATAAACTTTCAAACTGTGAATAACACCTTGATCCATTGGTTGTAGAACGGACGTAAAATTTGGTGGGAAAAAATTCAGATTAATGTTTTTTAGATTTGTAAGATGCGGATGAGCAGGGCAGTTATCAACAAGGAATAATATGTGCCTATGGTCTCTTATCAGTTATTTGCCTCATGATCTTAATTCACTTACGAAAATATCGGCGGTCATCCACGCTCGTTTGTTTGCTGTATAATTAGCTGCTAAGTTTTTTACGTTTTTAAAACACCATGGTTTGTTGAATTTGCCATTGACCAAAAGTTTACGTTTTTCAGTTCCGGTCGGGTTTGCACACACAAGAACGGTTATTCTTTCCTCGGATAATTTTCCCCCGATACATTTTTCACCTTTCATTGTACGATCTGGAGCAAGTTTGTAAAAAAGACCAACTTCATTGGCGTTAAAAACATCGCCAGCGTCATATTTTATAAAATGTGGAACTAATTTTGGGCAACACAATCTATAGTATTTTCCAGGTTTACACTGCAGTTTCTCCATGAATTTGACTAGAAGTTATATTGTACCGCTTTTTGAATCTATGTAATCAACCCGAATCGCAAGAAAATCCAGCAACATTAAACATTTTCGCAAACTATTCAGCCTTTGCCTGAAGAAGGGGACCAGTAATTGTAGTATGCATGTTTTTTTGATACGTAAACTATTGAAGTAATGCTTCAGCAATGTTTTTTTGAACAGGTTTGCGATTTCTTTTACCTTGTTTCGAAACTCCGCGGAATTGTAATATTTTATGTTAGTTTTTCACTCTCGTGGACATTTTTGTCTTTATCAAAGCCCTGAATTTCCAGATGCCGACTTGTTTAACACCACTTTCTATCTCCTGAATTATTAATTTTTTTTCATCCATTGTTAAAGCCTTCCGAACCGTTTTAGTGAAACTAACTTCGGTTGATTCATTCATGCTTAAAACACAATTCGTTATATTCGTTTATTCGTTTTAAATCCGCTTAGATACGATCACAAACAGCACAACTTTACTATACAACACCAACAAGAAAAATAAAGTGGCCAAATGAAATTATGGGGAATAAAAGTAAAGTTTTGGAGTTAGAGACGCATCAGCAACTGAAAAGGCTATTTAGCGACTGGACCTACAGCTTAACGTGGGTTCCGAACCACGGTCATCAACTACTGAAAACCCCAATCAGCACCCCCCTCGGGCTATCAACCCTTGGTTTTGTGCTTAACCGAAAGTATCTCGAGAAGCCTACCGACTGGCGAGTTACCATATGGGGAATAAGCCATTTAATACAAATACATAACTCTAAGTAAATAATGCTGGACCCAATCGCAAAAAAACTATGGTAGCGTTTGTCGGTCGGTCCAAAGGCGGCTGCCTGTTTTTTGCTTTGGTTTCTTGCTGTTCTACCGCACAATGCATGTTACCGAAATAAAAAAAAATAATTAAAAATAAAAAAAACCTTATATTTTATTACACGGATCAGGAAATTTGGTACTTTCTATCAGAATTACTTGATTACGGAGTACGTTATAAAAATCTATTGAATGCTTCATGATAACTGCCGGGACTTGGTTATTCGGTACGTTATATCCGTAGATACCTAATAAGAGTGTACATTATAAGTGAGCTTTACTGTAAAGCATAGTTTAATTTTAGATTAAATCATCACCTGATGTTGCTAACATGGTAAGCAAAACGTACGCCGGGAAGCTTAAAAAGGTTACTTAGTGTTTATTAGTAAATCTCTTCGAGTTTAGGTTACATAAATTAAACATCAATTTTCTATTTTATTTCCACTTTTCATCAATTTTTAAAAACTAATGCAATTATAAAAACCCAATTTAAAATAACATTTAAAAACTCTTTTTTGTCTAAAAAATTGAATAAGCTGTTTAAAAACAATAAATCGAAAAATTAAGATAGACATTTTTTATGTAAAATTTAAAAATTAAAAAAAGATTAAACTATTTGATATTGATAAAAAAATAAACAAACTTTAAACTAAATTGGGACTTTTTATTTAAAAAAATAAATAAATGATACGTTCATATAAAAAAAAACAATTTTTGGCTTCAATTTTTGTTGGTAATTGGTAGGCTAATTTTCGCAGTAGTATTTGGAAAAATTGATCATCTTTATCTTTTAATAGTGTAAACTTTTAATTATTTTGAAAAACATTCGAAATAGGTTTCGAATAACAATTACGAATTGGAAAAATTGGTACAAATTGGAAAAAAGGATAACCAATAAAGTAATGTGGAATAAAGTAATAAAGTCAAATAGAGTAATGTGCTATTTATAATCGTGTTAAACCAGATTTTTTATGACCGAATCAATCGAAGTTAGTTCCACTAAAACGGTTCGGAAGACTTGGATTGATGAAAAATTTTCAGAAGATAGAAAGTGGTACTAAACAAGTACCAATAACAAATAAAAAATTATTCGTTATTCAACAACGTTTTATTCCAATAATGCACAACACTGAGTGTGATAAGCAGCCTTAAAATCAATGAATAAATGAAAGTTTGAAAAAAATTAAAGTTGTATTTTTGATTTAGCGTATTATAAAAAGCTGATCTATTTTAGATCAACCAGATCCTCATTGATAGGCTTCGGGTTTATGTTCCACATATGCTCAAATACGTTCCAAGAGAATATATGCAGTATTCAATAAATAGTGTTATGCCCCTGTAGCCCTTGTATCGTTAAGCTGTTATGCTCCTGTAGTGTTATGCCCTGATAGCGTTATGCCACTGTGGTGTTACGCCCCTGTAGAGTTATGCCCCTGTAGTATTATGGGCCTGTAGAGTTATGTTGCTGTAGTGTTATGCCCCTGTAGTGTTATGCCCCTGTTGCACATGTTATGCACTCTAGCTGATCTCGTTTTTTATAAACTGGACTGATAAGACCCATGTTCCATTTGTCAGGCGTTCGATGTTAGTACCATATGTTCATAAATATTTTAAGGGTAGCTTTTTTCAAGCCTTCTCCGCCATAGTTAAACAGTTATAACTCCCTCTCGGACAGTAGTTTAATGATTTTTCGGTGCTTTATTGCTTTTCGAATATCGTCAATATTAAAAGGTTCGACATTATCTTTGTTACGTACTTTAATTTGTTGTGGTATTATATTTTCATCTGTCCCCAAAAGTTCTGGAAAGTGGCCTACCCATCTTTGGAGAATACTTTCTCTGTTATTAAAAATGTGTCTCTGTTTGCCCTCACCTTGAGCCTAAATTCCTTTCTCAGATTATTGATTTTCTGATAAAACGTACGTATTTCCTCTTGGCTTCTGACTGTCTCTATTTCTTCCAGGAATCTATCTTCCACCTCTCTTTTCCTTTTATTATGTACCATTTTTTTTTTCTCTTCTCAGATTTCTATATGTATCCTCAGATTATCTGATTCTATACTGTTGTTTTCTTTGATATGTCTGTTATTCTTATTAGAAATTTATCAAACCAGTCATTTTTTTCAAAGCCAAGGACATTTTCAGCTGCTTGCTTTATTACATTTTTATTTTCCAATTACCATGTTTTCATTAAATGATTCTTCGGACTCTCTAATTCTTAAGTTTCTTTTCAAGTAGTCCTGGAATGCGTCTGCTATTTTTCGTTTTTTAGTGCCGATATATTGTACCTTAAATGTTTGTCGTCTTTGGGTTTTTTGATGATTTTTGATGAGAATTGATTGCACTTTGTTGGTACCTACAAGGTAGTGGCCTGAGACTATATTGGCTCCTCTATAACCCCTAACATCCATCAGATTTTATAGATGCATACTGTCTATTAGAAGGCGATCAATCTGATTCTCAGATTCTCCATCTGATAATATTCATGTAATTTTATGGAGTATGGTTAAAGAGACTTGTAGTTAAAGAGGGTGTTTCCAACTATAATGTTTTAATGCAGCTAAGTTGATAATTCAGCTTTCGTTATTATTGTATTCGTGTTAGCTAAATTTACCTTCTAACTTCCTTACCAATCTTAGTATTTAAGTCCTCAATAATTATTTTTATATCATTAGGCAGGCATTCATCATAGGCATTTTCTATAAATTTTTGGCTATATTTGATTTATCTTCAGTGGGTGCGTGTACATTAATGATACTAGTCGAAGAATTTACCTTTCAGTCTGAGTAGTTTGTCATTAACTGCTTTATGTAAAATATAATACTATGATTTCGATTACAAAGCCAAACAAAAAAGTGTTTTATCTTGAATTCACTTTTGAATCTTTGAAAAATGTATATTTTACCTGGTGTTAGTTTGAGCAATACCAAATCCAACGTAATCTACACCATTTAAATCATCAGAGATTGGAAAACCGGTTTCATTAGCTGCAGTAAGTAGATCCCAGATAATTTCAGGTTGATAGTTGAATCTTTGAATGGTGAAAGGTCCACCTACACCGTGGTATTTATCTGATACCAAGTCCCCAATTTCCCTATTGTCTTCTGATTTTTTGAAAACAGGCAATAGTTGGTCATAACTCCATTCGCTATTACCAGCATCAACCTGGAAAGTAGCAATAAAATCGTTACCATAAATAATGAAATATTGTTTTGCTTCAACTATATAATGGACGAAGAAGGGGCATTGATTTAAGATGATAACTTTTAATTTACCCATTTTTGGAAATCAACTGGTGTTCCTCTCATGTACATCATACCATTGATTGCACTGCATCCACCCAAAACTTTTCCCCTAGGCCATCTGCAGATTCCATCGTTGTTAAGGCAAGCATTTGCTTCAGCTTCGGTGGTGTAGTTCCAGTCAATTATTGAATCGGTGAAGGCAGGAACAGCAGGGATTTGAGTTACTGGTGGCTCATCCATGCCAGCTTCTAATAAAAGAGTTCTCCAGTCCTGTATTTCAGCCAATCTTCCTGCAGCGGTAGATCCACCACTTCCACTACCGATAACTATGAAATCATATTCAGGTTCTGGTTTCAATTTAGGGTGAACTCTGCCACATGGATCAGAAATGGTGCAGACATATCTGAAATATAATAATCACAATATGTCATATTTAGTCCGTTTGATATTAAATATGATGAACTTTCAGTTATCGAATAATGTTTTAAAGTTATGTGAATACAATATTATATGAGGAAAATGGAAAAAATTATATATATATATATATATATATATATATATATATATATATATATATATATATATATATATATATATTAACGATGTTGTACTTTTCATTGTACAAACCATTGTACAAAATTGAATTGTTTCCAATGTACAAAATTGAAAGTACCATTATACTTTCGGTCTTTTTCGCGGACGTTTGAGATCTGTTGTCACATCGTTTCGCTATATGAGGCTATAGATTTATATATATATATATATATATATATATATATATATATATATATATATATATATATATATATATATATATATATATATATATTAAACGTCAAAGACATTTAAAACAAAAAATACTCTTAGATCTATATTAACAAAAACCTAACTAAACACACAACAGAATACCAAAAATGTGGATTATAAAATTCCCTGCGAATGTGGCAAATTTTATATAGGTGAGACATCTAGACCGCTAGATGTTAGAATATAAGAACACAAAAACCTTCTTAGAAAGGGCGATTTTAATAAATCTAGAATTTGTCAACACGCATGGGAATCGGGACATAAAATTAATTGGAATAAGTCCAAAATGGTTTTAAAAGAATCGGTAACAAACTACAGAAGATTAAAGGAAACCGCTATAATTCATTTAAATAAAAATAACTGTCTTGCTATGCCTTCGGTAGATTTAAATTCAATATGGTTCCTGAATCTAAAGAATACAATTAAAAACATTTAAGTATTTCAATACACAATCAATACAGTAAACAATCACACAGTAAACCTTACCTATATATTTTTTTGGTAGTATGTTACTGTCATTAAAAACTATTATTGTCAATGTAAGTATCATTGACATACACAAAAAATATATTTACTTCTTATCTTTGCATTATACTTAGAAATTAATATAATTTATTTTTTTAGATTCGTTTTGAAAACAAGAGAAGATCTCCCGAAACGTTAAAGTTTATATATATTTTAGAACATTTATATTTTTTAAAAATTTTGTTCGTTAGGCAAATTTATTACAGAAAAGAATCAGTGAGAAATTTGTCTCTGCTTGGTTTTTTGTTTAAAAAATATATGAACACGCCACAATCATTCATACATTACTTAGTTTCTTTTAGTTCTTGCCGATTGCAGTTTTTTTAGCTGTTTTTACTAATTGTTTTAAAACGGCTACCCCAATAAATAAATGTGATATACATTTTTTTATTTCGAATTTTAAGATGTTTCAAATTATGTTCAAAAAATACGGTGTTGCCATTTAAAAAACATATAGACCATATGTGAACTATTCCTATTTTTTCAACCATAGACCAATGTTAGTTCGTCGGTGCTAAGTTTGATTAATATGGTGGACATGGCAACAATCTAAGCCAAGTTCCTTCGCAATAACACTTGTATCGTGGAGAAAACACTTGTGTCGTGCATTGTTCTAGAGAAAAATCATTTTCCTCTTGGCTAAATCAGGACGCCTTTCGTTAACTTTATATTTTAAGTTGTCCAAAAAATCATATTGATCTTTTGGAAGGCAATTAATCAAAATAATATCTCTTGCATTCCAAAAAATAGAAACCATACTTGTACGATAACAAAATCCATGTACATGTGTATCAATATTGGATAATCAAGAAGACGTTCTTGATTATCCAGTATTCTTAATCTCATTAAGTAGGAGATCTTCATTATGTTCTTAATCTCATTTAAGTAGAAATACTTAACAATAGTTAGCGGAAGTCCTGTTTTGAATGCTCATCCTGATATTTAGAGACATATTTTTTTTATTACGTAAAGGTATTAGTAAAGTCTTTTTGCTAGCCTTTTCAGTAAAGTCAAAAATGGTATAAAAATAAGAATATAAAATGTACCTTATGATTGCATTTACCAGAGACATGAATGCCACATACTGGCTTCCAGGGCAAGCATCGAGGATGGAAGCTGGTGCAATGTAGGGCAACTCGCATTCGCAGCTTGTCATATTTCGGTTTTCGACACCAAATTTGAATAATTGTGTTTCGTAATATGTTTATACACTAAAAAGATACATAAACATATTATTATGTTATATACTATTAAAAAGGTACTCGATTTGCTAATTCAATGTTTCTAGTGGTTGAGTGTTATCAGCACTACATGTATTTTTAGGTTTTAGGTGGAGTACACTTTTTATCAGTCAAATAATGTAATAACATTAATTTTATGAAATAATTCAATAAATAAGCTGGATTGTTGTTGTTTTTGATAATAAAATATGCTTTATTACTGTGGTTATCCACTGCAGGATAAAGGCCTCTTAAGCATGATTCCAACTTTTACGGTCCTGGCTTTTCTTTTGCCACTCGGGTCCAATATACTTACTCCAGGATTGCCTTGGTTCATCTGTTGTCCCATCACCTCGCTATATGACAGGACATCTCCATTTCAATTGTTTTACCCTTCCAATGATTGATGTCATCCACTTTCGATTATTCCTTGATCCATGTGCAGGGCTTTCTGCCCTGGTAATGCCAAGCATACATCTTTTCATTCCTCTTTATGCTACCCGGAGTTTTTAAATTGATTGCGATGTGAGTGACCAGGTTTCACTTTCGTGTTCAGGACGCACAGATCGAAGACTTTTATTTTCAGGCAAAGTGAGAGTTTGCTCTTAAATACTATGTTGAGTTTGCCAAATGGCAAAAGTTCTACCTCCTGGACGGTATTGAAATTATCTGTCCAAGATATATAAAATGGCCCTCAGTCTCCAAGTCCATTCCTAAAACTGAAATTCTTCTGACCTGACTCTTTTTCAGGTTTATTTTCAAATGAAATGGGTCGCCAGCGCTTTGCAGCCATGCGTCTTTGTAACAACTCTGGGTCTTGTAAAAGGAGAACGATATCATCTGCAAATCTTTATTTGCATTGGTCTTTATCTGCATTGGTCTTTATTTCATCCTGTTCGCAATCCAGATTAAATGATAATTCTTCAAGGCAAGCCAAAAAAAGAATAGGCGATATTGCGTCACCATACCGTACACCTCGCTCTATAGTAATTCTAATTTCAAGATCATTAAGGTGAATTGTCGCTGTAGCTTCATCAAATATTGATCCCAATAGGTTTACATATGTTTTACCTACTCCTTGGCTAAGCAATGAATCCATCATTGCCTGCTTTGAGATTAAGTCAAATGTTTTTTCGTAGTCGATAAAAGCCAAGCACAGTTGCATGGTATATTCGTTGTACCTTTCTATAACCGGCTTTACAACCTGAATCCATCCCAATCCATTGTATTGAATCCACTACTGAATCCTGCTTGCTCTCTTGATTGTGCGTCATTCAGTGTTCTTAACATTTTTTTAGATATTATCTTGATGAAAACTTTGTACATTATTGAATCGAGACTTATTAGACGGTAGTATTTTAAATTTTCTGGTGCTCCTTTTTTATGCAAAAAATCACTATCGCTTTTTTGCCATAAGTCTTTGTTCCTTGAAACATTTTGTGTATAATTTTGACAGTGTTTTATGTTAAATCTGACCATCAGCTTTTAGCATTTCCTCAAATGCTATTTTTATGTAAAATAATCACTTCTACATTTTTCATAAGTTAGGTATTTTTTGTTCTTTGGGGCATTTTGTTATGTTCGATCGACAGTTCTAGTAGTCGGGCACGCGTTTTCATTGTCTGTATTTTAAGCCTAGCAATGTCCAAAGTCAACTGACAGCCTAATTTAGAGAGACTGTTAGTACCTTCCACCTTGAGGCAGGTCTTCCCGCTACCGTAGGTAGCTGCCCCTTGGCCTCCGGGAAATTAGGGGCGTGCTGGAATTTGTAACGCTATGTTGAAGGAATGGACTGTATTCTGCCACGCTGGCCCAGTGCGGGTTGACGGACTTTGGATTATGTTAGTTTGAGGTATATATATATATATATATATATATATATATATATATATATATATATATATATATATATATATATATATATATATTTATATATATGCAAACCAGTCAACAAACTTCGGAATGGCGGCTTCCATCTGAGCCGAAACTGAAAAAACCACGTCAAAGTCGATCAAAATTAAGGTGATGTTGACTGTTTTCTTTGATTATCGCGGTGTTGTGCACTCGGAATTCTTGACAGAGGATCAAACGGTAAGTAAAGAATATTATCTGAGCGTTATGCGGCATTTGAGAGGGTAAATTAGTCGAAAAAGGTCAGATTTGTGGAAAGAAAACTGTTAGATTTGACATCACGACAACGCACCATCTCAGAAGGCTATCATTGTGAACAGACGAATCTCGGCCAGAATACAATAATTAAAACAACGTAAAAAACAAACAAACCACTTCCGCTCTATTCCAGCACCATCTACAAACAGGACATAAAATCAAGTTTGAAGGGGCCAAAGAAATAGTGAATATTGAAAACTACAAGGTCCGAACAATCAGAAAAGCTCTTGAAATAGAAGAAAGGGGTGAGCTAAATACGCGAAACGACGCTCGCAACATTGCAAAAGTATGGAAGTCCCTTCTGAAAAAAGAATAAACGCAACAACGTGGCGGTGGCGAGGAAAAATTATTAAACCGACACCCGACTGCATTGCCGAGCGCCGCGAATAATCCCGAACTACCTCGATACAATCTGCGCAATCGCCGGCCGGCTATAAGACCAAGCGTAACGCCCCATGCACGTCAGTTGGACTCTTCAGTCGAACCGAAGAACACTTGAGAATGCCAAATGAGGTTTTGGCGAAACGTCGTGACTCTTCACAAAATCAACCGATCGACTGATTTAGTCGGAATGATTTAGAAACATTATCTACCATCCGTACATAATAATAATATATATATATATATATATATATATATATATATATATATATATATATATATATATATATATATACATATATATATATATATATATATATATATATATATATATATATATATATATATATATATATATATATATATATATATACCGGGTCACGGGTGGTGGATAGTGAAAGTTCCATTAGATATTAATGCACAGCTGTGAATATCCCAAAATAAGCAGCCCCGAACCAAGGCAAAAAGAAAGCTAAATCCACTTAGCGTCTGACTTGTATCAAGCGGCTGAGTGGTCAGCGTCTGTTCACCAGTAGTGCGGCTGATATTTAAATTCTGGAACTAACCCCTCCAGTCTTAACCTCTGAACCGTCATGGTTCAAACCTTTAATTCAAAGTACAAGATGAAGCGTTCTAGTAATTACAAAATTACCCCAGGAGGTAGACAATCCTCTGCCAGCTTTGCTGGTACAACCGGACTTTCGGATTCTGGGGCGTCCGGGCTTAAACGCAAAATCTTTCAGAGGGAGTCGGAGACATCTGGCCAACGTCTGAAACCGAAAATAAAAACTTTCTTTGGAACGGTAAATATCAATTCTCTCCTGCGTCCAGGAAAACTACACGAATTGGGGCGAACATTAAATCAGTAAAAAATCCAAATTTTAGCTTTGCAAGAAACCAGATTGATAGATGATAACACCTTGGAATTCGGCAACTACAGACTTTTTAAAAGTAAAACGAACAAAAGAATACTCAAAAATACACCACATCTCGGTGTTGCTTTCGCTGTCTCAAGAAACATTCTTGGTTCTATAACAAATGTCCAGCCAGTAAATAATCGACTTATGACACTATCCCTCAAGTGTGCTAACAAAAACTATACATTAATCAATGCACACCTCCCAGTTAACGAAGAAAATAAATCTAATCCTGAAAAAGTAAATAAGTCCTGGGAAATTCTGGAAAAGACTATCTCTAAAATTCCCTCTAACCATGTAAAAATCCTATTGGGTGATTTCAACGCCCAACTAGGGAAAGAAAAAAAGTACAGGAAAACAGTCGGCAGTTTTCCCGCTCATAAATGGACTAACCATAATGGTAGAAGATTGGTTGAACTAAGTTCGCAGTTTAATCTAAAAATAATGTCAACCCATTTTAAGAAGAAAATAACAAAACAAAAGACCTGGAGGTGCCCAAACACGTACATGGGTGAATTTCAAATTGACCATGTTGCCATTTTGTACCCCAATTATAAAGAGATTTTGAATGTTCAAGTCAGGAAAGGAGCAAATATAGACACGGATCACTACTTGACTAGAATCAAACTTAGCTTAAAACCTCGAAAACTTATTCAAAAGGGGCTGCTAATACCAAAGTTTGACCCAACGAAAATAAAACCAGCCCTAACAGAAGAGCTTGATAAACAAACTGCACATAACTGGCAAGAATTAAACCAAAAAATTATTAAAACAGCCTTAAAGTTGGTCCCTTTACAAAAACGTAGAAAACATCCGTGGTGGGATGAAGTTTGCGAGCAAGCAGTATTAAGCCGAAGTAAAGCATTCAAAGATTGGAACAGTCAAAAAACAGCAATAAACTATAACATCTTTTTGGAAGTAAGAAAAGAAACATCGAAGCTAATTAGACAAACTAAAAGAAAATATGAAAACAATCAACTTAATGAAATAGAAAAAGATTTCCAAAAAAATAACACCCGAAACTTTTACAAAACATTTAATACTAAATTAACAGGCTATCAACCGCAGAGCCTATGCTTTCAAAAGGAAAACGGACAACTAGCTCTAAATAACCAAGACAATTGCAAAGAACTTGCGAAATATTTTGAACAAATACTAAACTGTCCTGAGCCCTTAAACAAATTACCAACACTAAACCCTAAACAAACAAACCCAGATTCATTTTTGACAATCAAGTCAATATATATATATATATATATATATATATATATATATATATATATATATATATATATATATATATATAAATATATATATATATATATATATATATATATATATATATATATATATATATATATATATATATATATATATATATATATATATATATATATATATATAAATATATATATATATATATATATATATATATATATATATATATATATATATATATATATATATATATATATATGCATATCTAAAACCACAGAACTGAGACATTACAAGACTGTCATCATTAGTTGAACGTGCCCAGTGGTATATTGATGAAAAAGGGATATATTTTGAAAAGGAAATATTTCTGGCAAGGTAACTAGTTGTTTTTTTCTATTAAAAAAATTCAATTTTATTTTCGACATACTGTGTATTTCCCGCACCAGACATTGTCCAATTAAATGTTATTCCGATATTTCTAATGGACCTAATCAATTGCAACAATTTATAATTGTTGCCAGAAGAATTTAGGATTATTCTCAAATTCTGAAAAAAATACCAATGCATTTTTGCGTCGATAAGCGCTTTTAACTAAAATATTTCTAGAAGCTGCATTAAACAATATCGTAAGTTAACATAAGTCACGTAGACCATTGCAATTATATTTAAATAATTATCAGCTGTTTTAAATAAGTTCTAATAGTTTTGTACTTTTCACAAGAGACATCTGTTATTGTAACTATTTAACTAAAAAGTCCTGCTGATTATCATATTTTTCCATATTAAAGAAAACAGTGTTAGAACAGTACATAAACTAAATATCTAGTGTGTTTTATAAAATGAATATATGATGCAAAATTTTTGAACTTATGTTTTATATGAAACATGTTTATGTGTCATATAAAATAATTGAGACGCACGTGAGTCGTGAGATCATTATAATGTAATTACAAAAAAATTAAATAAAATTAAGTATCTAAAAGGATATAGTACAAGTATACAACTTATCATTATTAAATAATATTTACTTTACATGTTGATAGATTAATGAGTGCTAAGTATTTTGTGTAAGTACACTGATTTAGTAAAATGTTACACAAATGCAACTGTTTTATCATTATGAATCAATTTACTGTATATGACAAATCTTTATTGCGTTCATTAATTGCATAACCATGTCGCTTTTCTTCTTTATCCTGTAATGCTACAGTCCATTATTGAGCCTTGGCCTCCTGCAACCTACGCGTCCGACCGGATCCATATATTCTTCTTCTTCTTTATTTATTTCTTTATCTTTATCTGTTCCAGTCTGCATGTATACGTAACGTTACAGAACCAAGAGGTATGGAACATTGTAATATAATTAAATTAAACTTAATCTAAATTAACACAAACCAACAAACTGAAATAACCACAAAAGATTACAAAAAGAAAACAAAAACAAAAAAAGAAACCAACTAAAAAAACTATACAAAAAGGAAAAAATACCTATGATACATGTAATTTGATAATTCACAAATTATTACCATTACACTATAGAAAAACAATAAGATATTTTATGTCAACTCAGATCTGCGGCTGTCATTAGAAAAGTCATCCAATGAGTAAAATGCATTTTTTAATATATACCCCTTGAAAACATGTTGTACTTTATCTTTGGGTAAAGTTCGGACACTCTCCGGAAAGCTATTGTATATCATTTTAATAATAAAATTCGCATTTTTTTGAATATAACTAAAATTATATTATTCAGATAATAGATCTGATTTAAATCTCGTTGTATAAGTATGTCCATACTTTCAAGAGACAACAAGTTCTTTGTTATTATAAACAAACAGAACAGAGCTGAACACATACATACCGATCAAAGTCAATATTGTTGTTGTTAAAAACCTGTCTGGAACTATCAATATATCTCATACTGAAAATTGATCTCATACTGAAAAAGGCATCTTTTCTGAAGCAAAAAAAATATCCGTATTTCGGAGGATTTTCCCCAGAAAATTAAACCATATCTCATCCTAGACCCAACAAAAGTATGATACGCTGATATTTGCTGCATCACCACCAATATTGTTAGAAATTACTCTTAAGGCATAACAATATTTAACCAAACTTACTCCTGACGTAGTTACATAGGATATTCCTAGCTTTAAGACATAAATTGGTCGTCACCCTTAATGTAACCCTCTTGAGATTTGTTTAGGTTAAGATAAGTATATAAGTGCCCACAGGAACCAGAGAGGAAATTCTGTAACTTGTCGTAGACGGTTCGACTTCGGTCTTTCTGTATAGATTCCGAATACTTAGTTATTAGAGTTTTAAGGAATTTTGTAACACTTAATTGTTAGTTTAAAAATAAAGTTTTTAAAAACAAAGTTTACTTAAAATTCCATTTAATTGGCGCAGTCGGTAAGATTGTCGGAGTGTGCATTTGTGTGTCCGGAACATCGCAAATAATAAAAAGTATTAAAGCGAAAAAATTTGGACTGACCAGAATAAACGCGCTTCTGTATCTACAGTTAACCGGCAATCCAGTATAGTAAAACCTTACTATTAGCTCCAGCTTTGGTACACGAATTATAACGTACCTTAAAGTAAATTCGGTTTGGTTACCAGTGTGGATCACCAGTTTGGACACCAGCGTTGGAAACAGATAGCAAATCCGACCTCTGGAGTTCGAATCAAACCAAGCAGCCTAGGACCAGCACCACAACGAATTAGTAGTAAGTGCATGTATTTTCCACATTTTTTGTAAGTGTATCGATCAAACCATTCTTAATTAATTAGTTATTCTTGTTCACGTTAATAATTTATTATATTGCTATACTACTCTCTATTTTTATTTTTTATTTTTTATTTTTTTTACACTCAAATTTTAATATGGCTACCCAATATAACCCTGAACAACTAGCCAATATAAATTTGCAATCAATAATCGAAACCGGAAATACCACCACTAGAATGTCTGATGCCCTTAGAGCCACCGTATCTATATTAAAAACCTTTGATGGCAATCCTAACCATCTAGAAGTCTTTATAAATATTATCGACACCTTTTATCAGAGATATCATACAGGCGACATATCTCAACAAGAATTCGTAAATTTGGCTATACAGCCTAAATTGACAGGGGAAGCGAATGATTTCCTTTTATCAAGACCCGACCTTACAATCTGGCCGGAAATTAAGGAAGCCCTTAGATTAAAATTCAGCGATCCGATTTCTCGCCAAAATCTAACACAACAATTAATGTTCTCGACTAAAGGAAAGAACGAGTCTACTTTAGACTATGTCCATAAATTAAAAATGCTCGTGCATCGTATCACCTCAAAAATACATTCAGAACCGATGGATAACAATGTAAAATTGACATTAACTGCACAAACAGAATTAACAGCCACCCACAATTTAATGTCAAACGTCCCGCAAGAATTACGAACAATCCTAATAATACAAAACCCATCTGATTTATCCACTGCCTTAAACTGCATCAATAATTACGAGATGATAAATAATCAATTGGCCTTTAAAAATAGAGATCCATTACACCACTCCAAGAAACCCCAATTCCAACTCCCCAATCGAAAGATTCCACTCAACCCTCAGGGAAGCTTTAGCATCCCAGAAACTCGAAAATCCCAGCAAAAGCATACCAGAACTAATGGACATAGCTTTACTGACATACAATAACAGTCTACACTCTTCTTATGAATATACACCATTTCAAATCACAAAAGGCAATCTTAACTACAAAACAAACATAGAAAAAGATATAAACGAATTACAGACGGATTACATAATAAATCTCGCCGAAACTTTCGAAGAGATAAGCGTAAATGTGGGAAACGTATTACGGGATAAACAAGCCAAACTCTTGGATAACAGGAACATTAATAGGGAAAAGGAACCCTATTTTGACGCAGATGAAAAAATTCTTATGAAAACGGTCCCAAGAGCACAGGCCCAAAAAGAATTACCCCGCTATAAAATAAAAAAGCTTCCAAAAACAAAAATTAATAAAAGCCTTCTTAAAAGAAAACCTAAAATGAAAAACATTGTTTCAGATTCACAATGCGAAGATGGACAATCTTCTTTATGCTCTCAACATGGACTCTAACTCTCAGTTACGAAATCGGGCCTGTAAATAACCCTATGCTACCTGTTCTAAAGGGGGCCAGCTTTATTATCAATAATCGGTACACAGTGCACTACCACATAAATGTTACTAACATCATACTATGCCTTCAACAACTTGAGAAAACAACAGCATTTTTAGACAAAACATTCCACGAAATTAGAAATATCGAAATCTCTCATATTATATCAACTAAATTAAATCACACTTTTGAGACTATACAAAATTTAAACACCCTTCTTAACCTCTACGTAAACCCAACTTCCAACGAGGTTTAATTAATTTGATAGACTCGGCGCAAAAATGGCTTTTCGGAACATTAGATGCGGAAGATGGTATCAGATATGAGAATTATTTACAATTACTACAAAATAACCAAGACATTCTTAACCAAGACTTAAACTCACAAAAATTAATAATGAAAAAACTATCTCATACCTTAGATTCACAATTAAAGAGCATAGAACATAATCAAGCCCAAATATTAGAAACACTTAGGGACCTCAAGTTAAAAGAAAAATCAATTTTTACAGTTTTATACCTTTCCTATTTTTGTGACAACATCAACCTAGAACTTTCACAAATTGAAACTACCTGTAACAACATGCAAACAGCAATTAATTTTGCACAGATTGGTGTGATGCACCATTCAATCCTACAACATAAAGATTTAACAAGAATATTAAAAGAATTTGATAGTGATAATTTAATACCATTCGATAACATAATGAAATACTACCAAACTATGCATACACAGGTTAACATTCAGAATGAGTTGATAATATTCACGATACACACCCCGCTAATTAAAAAAGACCCGTTCTTATTATATAAAATCTACCCTATCCCTATCCTAAATAGGACTATCAATATAAAAAATGCATATTTACTGAGCTCTATGAGTAACTACTATACGCTGAACGAAGAATGCCCAAAAATTGAAAATTTTTACTTATGTACACAGGAAAAGCTTTCGAAAGATGATCCATGTTTGTACCAAATGTTAAATATAAAAGGCCAATGCCCAACTGTTCCAGTTTCCTTTAAACATACCTCAATTACTTCCATGTCTGACAATTCCTTATTAGTAATTCCGAAAGAAGTAGAAAGGGTCAACTTTCAATGCCCTAACCAAAACAGCATAGAAATAATTGATCAGCCTTCAATTGTATTTCCAAGAGGCTGCCAAATAAAAATGAATGAATTTATATTTTCAAAACAAAATCCTGAGGTCATTGACTTTAGACTCAAGCTACCTGTTTTACCATTCAATATACCCCATAATGAAATGGAAATCCCAATCGAAGTAGAAAAATTTGACCACTCGCAAATAAAAAGAGGCGAGTAGAGAAATTAATGCCCTCCAAATCCATGACTTTAAATCTCTCACATATCATAAATATTCTTATTGGAGAGAGATTGTAATTGTATTTTTAATTTTAACGATAGGAGTAGCTTTTACTTTATACTTTGTAATATATCATAGGAAACGAAATAATATAGAAATAAATGTTGAATTGCAAGAAACTAACTCTCCAAATATTGTAATTTCAAAAAATCCTACCGTATTTTTCGAAACTTAGGGAGGGAGGAGTTACATGGGATATTCCTAGCTTTAAGACATAAATCTCTCGTCATCCTTAATGTAACCCTCTTGAGATTTGTTTAGGTTAAGATAAGTATATAAGTGCCCACAGGAACCAGAGAGGAAACTCTGTAACTTGTCGTAGACGGTTCGACTTCGGTCTTTCTGTATCGATTCCGAATACTTAGTTATTAGAGTCTTAAGGAATTTTGTAACACTTAATTGTTAGTTTAAAAATAAAGTTTTTAAAAACAAAGTTTACTTAAAATTCCATTTAATTACGTCTGCTCCTAAATAATATAACAAATCATTAGTACAGTGTTTTTACAGTACAGCTCCTTGTCTGAGTGCTTTTGAATTTCCATAGTTAGGTTAGGTTAGGTTCATCATTAGATTGAGAATCATTAATAATCGTACTTATATTAACAGGGCCAGTGATTATATAAATATGCATTCATACTTTGTGGTAATTTTCAGATTGAGAATCATTAATAATGGTGCATTGGTGATTGACTGGGTCTGGTGTGACGAATGCATGCATGACCACTTTTGATCTAATTTTATTATAATTTGAAAGTAGTGTTGTTCAAAAAATTGGTGGATATTCAGTGATTCGACTGACTTGTTGATTAAAATCTTATTTCACCTTAGCTTAACAATCGATATATGTCCAACATTTCATAAGAGATGGCCGTAGCATATCGATTTCTGCATTACGGGAACGTATGTAAGATGACGCGCTAAGTGGGTGTACAAGACACGCACAAGCGCCAATTTACAATACCTTATTATTTCAATGTTTAGAATTTCGACTTTTTTAATTATTTCTTAATTTTTCAATTGCAGAATGTCAAGGCGCGAAAGGACACATGACAGACAAACATGGGCATCAAAGAAAAAGTAAAAGATCTGTCGCAAAATCTTTAGGAATGCCAGAATCTACGTTGAGGAGGTTATTGAAAAAAAACTGTATATCCAACTAAACTAGTAGATATGACATTACCTTTTCAACAAAGGTGAAAAAAGCCTTCTGTGGCAAAAAAGCATTATTTGACGACTCTAGATGCAATGTATTATCGAATAACCATGAAAGATTTAAGGACACTTGCTTATAAATTCGATGAAAAAAAACCATATTCCACATCGGTTCGATCGACAGAGACTGTAGGTAAAGAATGGCTACGTGGTTTTTTAAAACGACATTCACATTTGTCAATTAGACAACCAACATCAACAAGCATTGCACGTGCTGTTGGTTTTAACAGACCACAATGCGAACGCTTCTACATTAACATGAGTGCGGTGTTGGATAATTATAACTTTCCTCCACATTGTATTTACAATATGGATGAAACGGGCGTATCCACGATACCTAACAGGTCACCCAAAGTTCTTACGAAGGGAAAACGAGCAGTCAACAAAATAGCAAGCGCTGAGAGAGCCATAAATGTGACTGTTGTAAATGGTATGTCTGCGACTGGCCACTTTGTTCTACCAGCTTTTATATTCGGTAGGAAACGTATGAAATCTGAATTACTGGATGGAGCACCTGCTGGATCAATAGGAATGACTTCTGGTTCTAGCTTTATTAATGCAAATTTCTTTATTGATTGGTTAAGTAATTTCAGAGATCATACTAAACCTACTGAAAATGAATCCATTCTTCTCGTGCCAGACAATCACTCCTTACACTGCTCAATTAAAGCTGTGGATTTCTTCCGGAAAAATAATATTGTTGCACTGACTCTGCCACTACATAGCAGCCATAGAATGCAGCCCCTTGATAGAGGTTTTCACGGTGTTCTTAAGAAATACTACACTGGGGAGTGTGAGAAATGGTTGAGGAGTCATCCAGGACGGGCGAAAACAGTATTCCAGATAATATCTTTATTTACACCTGCCTATAACAGAGCTGCGAATATTCAATGTGCTGTTGAAAGTTTCAGAGTCACAGGAATTTGGCCTTGGAATCCAGATGTTTTTAATGATGCCGATTTTATAGTACTGCCGCAGAACAATAAAATTCGGAATGTTCCGCAGAAAACACGGTAGAAACGACTAGCCAGGCCGCTATTAGATTACAAGATCCTCATTCAAACCAAGAAATGACTGATCAACCCGAAAATTATTATCAATCCATCAGGACTGAACTACAAATGGTGTTTGAAACTCGTACAGTCGCCATTCACCACGGCTTATCAAACAAAAATCCTAGTGTCATTCAAGTATCTACATTCCATCCTAAAGCAACCACTGTTGATGCCTAATTTTCCCAATCGAGTCTATGCACGAATTCTGATTATGTTCTACTTCAACAAATGTAGAATGCTCACACGATGTGTCAATCTCTAATAAAAAAAAATTAAACCTTTCCCTAAATCTCAGACAAAAAGATGCACTAAAAAAAACACATGAAATCTGAAATAAATAGTAGTTCACCTTATAAGTCCAAATTAGAAGAAGCAAGTAAGCAGAAAGCTGAACCAAAACCCAAAAAGCCTAAGAAGCCTTTGAAAGCACCGAAGAAAAGTAAAACAAACAAGGTTTGGACGTGTCTTGGATGTCAAGAAATATTTAAATATTTAAAGAACCCATTACGGAAGACTGATGTAGAAATGATATATATATATATATATATATATATATATATATATATATATATATATATATATATATATATATATATATATATATATATATATATATACATATGTATGTACAAAAGTCTGTGACATTATTAGAAGAGTAAAACAGTTGAAATGGAGATGGGCAGGCCATATAGCGAGGCGATGGGACGACAGATGGACCAAGGCAATCCTGGAGTGGATACCGCTTGATCGCAAACGTCCGCGAAGAAGACCGAAAGCACGATGGATTGATGACATCGTTAAGTATATTGGACCCGAGTGGCAGAGGAAAGCCCAGGACCGTGAAGGTTGGAAGCATGCTGAAGAGGCCTTCATCCTGCAGTGGATCGATGCGGGCTGATGATGATGATGATGATGATGATATATGTATATATATATATATATATATATATATATATATATATATATATATATATATATATATATATATATATATATATATATATATATATATATATATATGGAGGTGTCACGGAGTAAGTGAGACAGCAAACGTCTGCTTCTATGTCTTTTTCTACTACTCGGCCCGTTGTGCGCAAATGTCGCGATAAATAAATCTGACACAAAAACATAAAAATTTCCAAACTGACGTACGTCCATAAGCATATTCAATTCTCGGACATGCGCATAAGACTCAAAGTAGTAGTGAGAGAAACAGATGCATATATGTCTGCACCGTAATCTAATATTATATATATGCATCGCATAACTTACGCCATCTTATCGGCCTTGCTGCGCTAACTTACCTAACGGGTTGTGTAAAAGTACGCATTTCTATTTTTTAGTTTTTGGAACAAATTAACCCAAAGATAAAATTTGTGATTTTGATTTAAGTTTTTTTGTAGTTACCAATTAGTCAAATATTTAAAATATATAAACTTGATTTTGAAACGTTGATTTTTATTTTGTTTATGATCGATTGTTTCAAAAGTGCATCATTTTACACCACCCGCCCCTACTTATATTAACAGGGCCTGTGGTTATATAATTAGACATTGTTCCATAGCTAAAAGTAAGCGGAATAGCTCGTGATGTAAAAACAGACTAATTTTTAGAAGGAAACGAGCCAGATATTGGACTTCGTTTAGGTAGAGTGATTTCATGTATTGTTGTTTCTCTTTTAAATATTTACCATTATCAATTCCAACAAAATGTATTTTATTATTACCTTTCGCGATACATTCTTCAACTCTTAAAAATAAAAAAAAACATAAATATCAAAATTTATGCAAAATATTGAAATAATCCTAATAGTATAACGTCCTGTCAACAAAAAAAAAATATGAACAACTAACCTTTTGACTAAAATCCTTTTATTGCCGGTAACAGGCAAATTAGAACATACTAACTATCGTTTTAGATCGCGGACAATATGGTCTTGGGCTTTTGAATATTTTAATTTAGAACCAGGAAGATCGTCTTCTGTTAATTCCGTTTTGAAAATGTACTTTTAACATTAGTTTAGATAACAGAATCAAAATGTCGGCCTCGTCCGGCGCGGCTTCGCGTCGCCGGTAGTGTGAAAGACGAAAGTTTCCACCGTTTTGTTATTAAAACGTTTGACACGGACAATATGGTCTTGGGCTTTTGAAAATTTTAATTTAGCACCAGAAACATCGTGTTCTGTTAATTCCATTTTGAAAATGTTTTAACATTAGTTTAGATAACAGAATAAAAATGTTTGTACCCCCTATCCATACTCCCTCTGGTGGTATTTTTTCGTACCTTCCGAGGAGAAACGCACGCACTCACTACGATCGGCCTCGTCCGGCGGTAGTGTGAAAGACGCCTAAGTTTCCACCGTTTTTTTATTAAAACATTTATTGAAAAGAAACAATTACAAGAACAAACTAATTAATTCTGTATTCTGTCAAGTCCCATAATCGGTGAGCGCAATATCTGGAGAGTACGGCGGATGTGGAATCGAAATAATTTAGGGTTGCCTTGGCGATGTTTACTGTGCGAGGTTGTGCATTGTCGTGGAGCAAGATGACTTGGCCTTGTCGATCGGGTCGTTTCAATTGTCCTTGTCGACCGTCTCCCAGTCCCATCAAACGCAGATCATGATGCAGATCTTGCTTAGTTCTCGACTTCCGCATGTCTTCTGCGGCCACCTACTCCTTCCTTTGATTCATATTGGCGCAAAGATATCATTTCTCATCTCCAGTGAGACGTGTGACGATTCTGTAAAAGAATCATTACTTGTGGCCGCGTGTTGCTTGGTCGAGATTTTTAGTAGCTTTGTGGGGGTAATTTTCCATGTTGTTGCCCGTTAATACGTGTGGCACTCAAGCTCCGAGTATTTGAGTAAATCCCATAGATTGAAGATGTTGGGAGATTGTCGCAAAGCAGCAGTCCATTTTCTCAATCAATTCTTGGCATATTTGACGTCCACCCTACTTCAAATGCGCTTTAAGATGGTCCTCATCGAAGTCGCAAGCTCGACAAGAGCGGGGCATGTCATCCAGGTCTACGTTGCCATTTTTGAACTTGGCAAGCCAATATATTTTTTTTTCCTTTATTTGGGTTTTTCGCCACTATCTAAAACTCAAAAAATATCAAAAATACCTGTTCTTATGTAAAGAAAGAATCACTGGGTAAAAACAAAAAACCAAACGGAGACAAATTTCTCAGTGATTCTTTTTTGTAATAAATTTGCCTAACGAACAAAATTTTTAAGATATAAAAATGTTATAAAAAATTTTACAAAATTTTAACGTTAAGGTTTCGGAGGGTACTCTCCCCCCATTTTCAAAACTAAACTAAAAAATAAATTATATTAATTTGTAATATATAAAGTAACGAGTGAAAGTAAATATATTTTTTTGTGTATGTCAACGATACTTACATTGACAACTAAAAAAATATCTAAAAGCAAGTCAAAAACCTAAGAGTTCTCGAGAAAAATGGGAAATTTATTAACTCATCAATCGAAAAGTTATGATAAAAATTAACATTTTAAGCAATTATGTGAAAAAGCACATTTGACAAATATTAATTGGTTATTATTTAACGAAAAAACTACAAATGAACATTGTTAAAAAAAAATATTTTTTTTAATAAAGCCTCATGTACTACGTCAGCTCTGACGGATGTGGCAACGTCATAATATTGCCACGATAAAGACTGTTATTTCAAAATTGCAACAAAAATTATTTCAGTGTTTATTTAAGTTCGATTTATAACCAAAAATATACTCTGTACGCGAATATCAGGATATGCTTCTTATTTACCGGGAACTTCTCCAAAATTCCGAAGGAGCTAGGTGTATTTACGGGCAACAATACCCCGAAAGGCACACCACACAGCACAGCAAACATTTGTCTAGGGTTCTCAAATGCTTTTGGATACGGGTAGTGTGGTGACATACTCATTGTACGGGCGACAAGTTGGAGTTTCCCATTGGATTGTACATAAAACACTAAAAAAGCTGAGGATGGTAGCCGCATTTTCTTGATGCAAATTCATACTAAATTGTACAAATAAAACAAAGTTGTCTAATTTCCACTTATATTTTTCTCTAAAACATAAAGTGTTTTGCTACACTGCAGCTTCATCGAATTTTTGACAAAGAATGAAATTGTATTGTGACAAATAGTAGGTATTAAGGAATTAAGGAATTTTACATGATTTTTTTCTGGGAATTCCCAGAACCCTTACTCAGACAGTTTTTTTAACACATTTAACAGCGGATAATGGTTGAATCTGTGTGTTTGTGACGGTTTATTTCTAAACATTGCAGTAAATTCAGTTTGGTACCCGTATTTCCTATGTGTAAGATTTTAAAATTATTATTAAATGTATATTTTTCTTTAATAAGATGTTCTGTATATGTTGAGTTAATTTTGTTATTTAGATAGCTGCGCTTGTGTCCTGCGATTCTGAGTTTAAATGATCTACCTGTTTGTGCTATATAAAATTTATTGCATGAGCCACAATTCATTTGGTAAAAGCCCGATTTATTGTCTTTCTCCGTTTTTTGTATATAGTTTTTTAAAATTTGTCCCAAAAGAATTGTTGGTTTTAAAGGCTATATTTCTGGTGTACTTCAGAGTATTTCTGGTGGATTCCGACTCAACTTTTCTTTCCGTTTCATCATTCGGGTTGATTGCTGGTTGCCTAATCTACCTATACTAACATTTTGGATTATAAATAAAAATCATTTACTACATATATATGTATTGTATATATATGTATTGTATATATATGTATTGTATATATATGTATTGTATATATATGTATTGTATATATATATATATATATATATATATATATATATATATATATATATATATATATATATATATATATATATATATATATATAATCGTTTAGAATAAGTTTAATAAGGAATGCCCAAGAAGAAAGCCCAAGGGTACACAAGACAATAGAAAGGATTCTGGTAAGAAGAAATGGAAGGGAATCAATTCGAGGAGCTTTTAATGACTGTAGAACATTTTTTTTTTTGATTCAAGGTGATTTAAAAGAAACAGCTTTTTGGAATGGGTGGTATTCGGCTGGTAGAGAAAGAAGTGACCTGCGGCAGGTGTGTATCGACTTTACCTACGAGGCTGTTTTGTATCCATATAATATCCTGTTTTGTATCAATTGTATCCTGTATTGTACTCGAGAGCACAGTGTGCTTGTAAGTGAGATGTTTGTTAAAAGTGCTAATCCGTGATTAAAACGCAACCGTTCTTCAGGAGTCGCTTCAATATCGGTGATATGCCATGGTAAGATCCCTGACGCAACATCATTCTCAGAGGGGTAACTACACTTCGTATGAGGATTAATGAAAACAAAACCACCTGGTTCTTCTTGATCGGCGCAAATACCCCGCAAACGTTGTTCTGTAAAGTTTCACTTGCTGTGTGAAGCGGCTTTTGAACTAGGGATGAGTAGGAGCACTGTAAAGCGCATTTTGCATAAGGATTAGATCTTTCACCCTTATAAATTGATGATTGTTCAAGAATTGAATGAAGGAGACTGTCAACAACGCTTCGCATTCGTTCAAACAATGCTTGACATATTTGAAGAAAGCAAAGGTTTGACCGACAAAACTGCCGATTTTGGGCCTCTGAAAATCACCGTGAATTACACAAAGAGTACCAGACAGTCCAAAATATTAATCGTTCATTTGTTACGTAACCGTATTTTAAAACTTGGTAAATTCTAAAAACAACAGCAGCTCGTGGATTTGAATGTTGAACGTTTGCGACTAACGATGTTAGTATTTCGATAAGCATAAAGAAGCAAATTTAACAATGCATATTCGCTTAGTCATGGCATTAATCAGATCGGGTAAAACCGGCTGCTTTTCGTAAGAAGAATAATTGGTCAGGTTTATAAATATCTCCATGGTTTGAAGCTTATGCAAATTGTTATATAGATAGTGAAAATATATTGATATATATTATTCAGTTTTTAGTATAACCTAAAAATTTAGTAATGCATATGCCGTGCCATCTAATAAGTAATAACGAAACAAAGGATTAAATGAAAATTCTGATTACAGATATCTGTATGTTTACAGATATCTGTATTATACGCCCTGATTACAAGCGTCACCACTTCGATACTGCCAAACTAGTTGACATGTGGTTCATTTAGCTTTCCGACCTAATCTTGTGTGGTCAGTAAAGACATACTTTTAAAAAGTCAGAGTTGAAACTGAGTGTAACAGACAAAGAGCCACACATTTTTCTGTTCGGTGAACTTATCCAGTAACCGGTTATACTACATTAATGAATATAGATTAGAAGAATTGAATGGATCGAGACGAAAAAGAGCAGTCAGTTTAGGAATTCAATGAATTCCCCAATTTACAAATATTTTGTTGGGTGTGTTATGTGCGAAATTTTTAAGAAGATAATCTCTAATCAGTTTGTTTAACCTAAACAGAAAGACCAGTTTTTTTTTTAGTTTTGTAATAAGACGATCTAAAGTGGAATTGTTTGTAATTTATAAGTCGAGGAATTTTGATTAGCCAGGTAAGCATAGTTTAGCGATGACGTTATTTTATCAACAAACAACTACTAAAATAAATAAGTGTCTGTATAAACAAGTTAATTAGATAATGAGTTCAAGCTAACTGATTAACCTCTATACTCATGGAATGAGTTGAATACCTTTTCGAGTTTCAAACACTTTCATTTGAGGTTTTTATCTGCGATAAAAGACATTATTGTAAAATTGTACAAGTGTTAATTAAATGTCCTGTCATTATTACGAGTTTAAAAATAATTTCAATATTTCTTTGATTTTGTAACTGGCATGTTCGTTTTTATAAAACTGTTTACAAGGTCTTTATATATTACTGTTTGTACACTTTGCTGACATTTTTAAGTAGATTAGCCCATCCTATATCAAAACTAATAAATGTATAGATTTGTGGGGATTTGGATTAATCTGAGTAATTTTATGATTAGCAAGCAAAACAGGTATTATATTAGTTTCAGTTTAATATTTTATCTTTAACACTTTCAAACTTTATCGTATTTTTATTTATACCAATTTTAATATTATGTATGTAATATGATAATCCTTTCCTAGTAGATGTTTTTAGTATGTAATATATTAAAACCTTGTATGTGATATGAGGTATTCTTTTATATAATACATATTTTATGATTCATTTTGTATATCATGCATGTTATCTTTCCTAGCATAGTAATACGTGTGAGTGATATCTGTGCACACCCAATTTGAAAAAGAAATTAAGAAGAAAGGTAGTAAAACTGATTCAAAGATTAATTTTTATAAAATTAGAATATGTTAAACTATAGCTTTAACAGATGTTTTAAAAAATACACTACCGTCTAAAAAGTTTGAAACGAAAGTGAAATTGAAAAGTAATTAAGTAAAGCAGTTTTTTTAACCTATAAATTATATTCAATCTTCTGTTAAACTTCTTGGCATTTGTTCAACAAATAAAATATTCGTTTTATAAATAATCACACAATTCTATATAATTTGATTGCAACTGATTCTTGACTTTTCTGTTTAGTTTGTCTTAAACCAATTCGATATGATAGAGATCAGGTGATTTTCAGGGTTCTTTCATAATTTCTAATGTTTTTTTTTTGTTTGTGAAACTCTTGACATAGTTTAGATGAGTGTTTATGATTATCCTGTTGCAAGATAAAGTTGCGTCAAATAAGATTAATACCAGAAGGTACATGCTTCAGCTGAATAATTTTGTATCTATTTATTTAGTTCTTCCAATATTTCAATTTCTGTTAAAATAATTTAATTCCACTAATCTGCAGTCCGTTCTTTGAGCTTTTACGCCACATATAATTTGCTAGTTTCTATATTCAATCCAATATTTCAATTTCTGTTCAAGGAATTTAATTCCACTGATCACTGCAGTCCGTTTTTTGAGCTCTTAAGCTACTTGTTATTTGCTAGTAGTGGTAGTAGTAATCGGATTGAATTTCCATGAGTTTCATTTAAAGCGACAGTCTGGCTAAAAGAATGGTTGATTGTAGATTTGCAGTTGCCAGTTTTTTTTTAGTTAAGTTGCCGTTCATACGAGGGTTGTTCGAAAAGTTATCGGCCTGATAAAACACATTTTTTGAGAAAAAAAAGTCAGTTTTAAACGTAGTGACCTTGCAGTCCAATACATTTAGATCTACGACGTTTCAACTTTTTAATATTCCTAGTATAATGCGATGTATCCAACTTTGTAAAATAAACTCTTCTCTCAGATTTATCTTTTTCTTTAACCAGAGGGCCATTTCTTCAGGTATGGGAAGAAGAAGTAATCCTTGGGAGCCAAATATCATTATCGTTGAAATTACAGTTTCTTTTTGACTAGATGGGGACGTTTAGCCTGAATAGCACCTTTTAATTGGTTCAGTAGTGAAGCGTAATAGTCCCTGATGATAGTCCTTTTGACGAATAGTCTATTAGTTCCACATAACGAGAATTCCAAAAAACTGTCGAGTCTGTGTCGAGACTTCGCTTCCTCTTTGATGTACAATGGAAAATGTTACATCTACTGTTATGAAATATCGAAGACACTCAACAGAATCGCGTTTAAATACAGTAGGCAAAAAAGTAGTTGTACACTACTTTTTAAGGGTTTATCACCGATCATGGCGAAATCTATATTAACAGAAATATTTGTTAATATAACAAGAAATAACATAGCATAGGATAACAATTTATTTGAAAATATCAATTAAAAAAAAACACTATATATAACAATAACATTTGAAACCGCAAAAAAATATTTGTATACCGCCAAGTACCAGTATCAATTTTTAAAAAATCAATTTCCATTAGTATCTCATCTATTTAATATTTTGTGTTCATCCCATTAGCACGAATCACAGTTTCCAAACGTCTCGGCATTGATTGCACTAATTTTTTTGTATTATCTGTGGGTAAATTATTCCATGAGTCAAAAGGTACTTATTTTAGATGCTTCTTGCTCTTAACTGTGACTTCTGTCTAGAATGTGCCATACATTTTCTATGGGATTAATGTCTGATGAGTGGGGTGGTGTGAGCAGCCTTCTAGATGCATTAAAGAGGATCAAGTTCTTGTATGTGTTAGCTGTATCTTTAGGGTTGTTATCCTGTTGGAAACAGTCTCTTCCAGCCCTAATTTTACATCACTGTCTTGTAAGTTACCTTGCAACACTCCCACATAGGATCGGGTTGTCATGTTATCGTTTATAATATAAAGATTTGCACCCCAAACCATAACATTAACACCACCGTGCTTATCTGTATTTAGTATGCTTTCTCTACAGGGTGCGGAAAAAGTTCCCGTACTTATTTAAATATTTCAACTGGCTGTAACTACCAGACAATTCAACAAATCCACAAAATTTAAAAACAAAAATCTTTATTAGACCCGTAAAAATAACAATAAACAAAAAATGTACAACAATTGCTCAAAATTGCCCCCTTGGGCGTCAATACATTTACGAAGTCGCTTGCGAATATTTCAGACGATGCTCGCACACTGATCCATTGTAATTTCACCCCAGGCGCGCGTCAAAGCCACTTTCAGCTGGTCAACTGTGACGTAGCGTGTAGCTTTTTTTTTTGCTCCAGGATGGACCACACCGAGTAGTCCATCGGGTTAAGATCCGGCGAGTTAGGCGGCCAAACGTCTTTGCCCCAAAAGCCAGGAAACAGCTCTTCGCAGACGGCAATTGTCGAATTGGCGGAATGCGCCGGCGCCCAGTCTTGCTGAAGCGTGAATTCAGCTGGGCCAAAGTGCTGCGCCGCCCACGGCTCCAGTACGTCGCGGAGGACACGCTGCTGGTAGCTGGCAGCATTGATCTTGACGTTCCGCTCGATGAAGACCAGTGGCGTCTTTCCGGTAGCGCAGATCCGGCCCAGACCATGACGGAGGCCGGAAAATGGCCGCGGCTGATGGTTTTTGCAGCCGCGGTCTTCAGCTGACCTTTCCTGAGCAGTTGACGGCGATTCTGATGGTTGTGGAGTGGCTCGACGGTAAAGATCTTCTCGTCGGTGAAGAGCACTTTCGACAGGCGAACACCACAGAGCAGACGAAACATCCGACGAGATTTCTCGAGTCGTTTCGCCTTCATTGCATCGTTGAGGAAATGGACGCGAGCGATCTTGCAGCTGCGCAGTCCCAGCTGCCACCTGACGATGTGACGGATGCTTTTCTCATCAACGCCGAGCTCTTTCGCCGTCTTCCGCATCGACCGCTCCGGATTTCGTTGAATTCGGCAACGGACCTTCTGGACGTTCTCCGGAGTGGTCGCGGTGGTTGGACGACCGTTTCGAGGACGGTTCGCAGTCCCGCCGGTCTCCTCATAACGCTTCACGGCATCGTAGACGGTTTGCTTCTTGTAACCAGTCGTGCGAACAATGTCAGCCGTCTTCATTCCTTGTTTGTGCAATTCGACCACAGTGACACGCTGATTTTCACGAGACATAACTTCAACGTAACTGAAAGTAAATAAATAATTACGTCACATTCTGGACCAAAATTAAACAAGGAATTCAATAAAACCATCAGAAATGACAAATAACTTAATTAACTAAGCCAAAAATGCATAAACAAAAAAGTACGGGAACTTTTTCCGCACCTTGTATTAAGCTTATTATTCTTTCTCCGCCATAATGTTAAAATGCTGGCTGACTTAAAAATTTAAAATGTGCTCTCGTCTGTAAAAATAATTTGCTTCCAAAATCTAGAGGTTTATTTTTATATTAATTTTTATTATTAATTTCATTGAGGAAGGGCCTTTACCTTGTTCCCCGAGCTGGTCTCAAAATTCATTAGCAGGCCGTTATGTGGCCGGCTGTGTAAGGTTTCTTAAAAGCGTCTTTGACCATTTTCCATCGCTCCCTTGCAGCCAGGACTCGAGGACGACCTGATCGAGGTTTGTTCTCGTCATTTTTTTTTTACAATATACCGCACTGTAGAAAATAATACATTAAGTTGTCTTCCAATTTCTCTATAACTCTTTTCTGGTACAATGCTACTATTTCCTTATCCCCATATTTTCCAGTCTAATCTTTTATGTCATTTTGTTGCTACGGCGATATCTTTCAAAATGCCATTGATGTTTAAACGATTTCGAGTTAGCGTCATATTTTTTTCGTGTGGTAAACATGTCGAGTTTCGAGCCATATAAAGAGCATTTGCAGCACGAACTGTTTTTCCTGTTCAGTCAAAAGAAAGCGAGTGAAAACCGTCGTATACTTGTGGAAACTTACGGTGACAATATCCCAACACAAGACGCTTGTGCGCGTTGGTTTAGACGATTTAAAACTGGTGATTTCGACTTGAAAGACGAAGAACACCTAGGTCAATCGAACAAATTTGAAGATGCTGAATTGCCAGCATTGTTGGAAGAGGACGATATGCAAACTCAACAAACAAATGAAAGAGAGATTCAATGTTGGTCGCCGAACCATTTGTGATCGTCTGCATGCCTTTGAACAGATCCAAAAGGTAGAAAAGTGGGTACCACATCAGCTGAACGACAGACAGATGAAAAAACGAAAAACGGTGTGCGAAGTTTTGCTTTCTCGGCATGAAAGAAATTCTTTATTGCATCGGATCGTCGCTGGGGCCGCAAAATGGATATATTTCGAGAACCCAAAGCGCAAAAAATCGTGGGTTGATCCAGGACAGCCATCCACATTGATCGTAAAATCGAATCGCTTTGGAAAGAAGACAAATGCTCTGTATTTGATGGGATGAGAAGGGTGTCGTGTACCATGAGCTTCTGAAACTACGTGAAACAGTTAATACCATTCGCTACAGTCAACAAACGATCAATTGGAACTATGCATTGATCGAAAAGCGACCAGAATGGGCTACAAGACACGGAAAAGTGATTTTGCCGCACGACAACGCCCTACCACACACAGCAAAAGCAGTTAGAGACACAATTTCTGCACTTGGCCGGTAACTCTTGTCCCACCCGCCGTATTCACCGAACTTGGCCTCTTCCGACTATCACTAATTTTCATCGATGTTTCACGCACTTTCCACGAAACACTTCAACAATTACGGAGATGTAGAAAATGGCTTAATGGCTGGACCACCTCAAAATATGTAAGGTTTTTTGGGGGCATCCACAAATTGTCCGAGAGATGGGAAAAATGTGCAGTTAGCGATGACACATTCTTTGAATAAACCATTTTTTACTTTTCTCCCAAATGAAACGTGTTTTTTTTAAGAAAAAATTAAGAATTATTAATCGCTACACATGATATATCCGTTAGGGTTAAACCCTGCAAAACAGCACTTCATAACAACTCAAACTTCAGTCTTATCCATTTTTTTTAGAAAATACTAAAATTTGTTTACTTTGCTTGATCGCCACAAACAAGGAACTAAGGGTACACATCTGAAACTACACACCTTGGAATCCTTTGGACCTACTTGCGCCACCTCTGTATCAGATCGAGCACTTTTCGAAAGACTTTCGTATTTTGAATAGAAAAATAAGTCATACCATCTTAATAATTATTAAAGTCATCAGATTTTAATAAACCAGTTGTTGGAAACACATTTTAAAATCAGGCGTTTTACAATTATAAAAAATACTAACTAAAAATACTAAATTCCCAAAGGAATTAATTGTTTTTACTATAGGTAGTTGTAAATTATTATATACAGTGTTGTTTATTGGTTTTCTGTTTAATTAGTAGACAAAACTTTAATACTACCATACTTTTGGACAGGCTTAAATACGCCTAAGTTATGATTTATTGTCTAGTGGTACAATTTCACTAGAGCTACATCAGTTTCAGTAATTTGTACACACCCAACTTGAAAGAGAAATTAAGAAGAAAGCTAATACATTTGACATAAATATTGAATTCTTTAAATATTAGACATCTTAAATTATATATACTACTATGATTAAAAAATAAGGTGACTTTTTAAATAAAACACAATGTATTTATTCATACAAATTTATTTTGTATCTTTGAAAGTAATTTCCTCTCACTCCACATTAATTCCAATGCTTGCTTTTTCCACTCTTTGAAATAGATTTTATATTTGATTTTTGGTATTTCATTCAAAAAGACTAGCGAATGGCCTTGAATGGCTTCTGTGGACTCATACGATGTCTACGAAGTGGTGACTTCAATCGAGGGAATAGGAACAAATTACACAATGCTATATCTGGTGAATATGGTGCTTGGGAACTTATTACGGTTTGCAATGGTGCATAGTACATGTGAAAAAAGTAATATAAGATTTAAAATAAAATGTGATGTGATGTGGGAAAATTAATGTCGGATCCTGATTCAGGATGCAAAAGTCATCTTAAAAAGCAATACAGGATGGCGGCAATGAAACCATCGCAGGACAATGTTATCAAAGCAACAAAACGATGTATATGTAATGATGTGTATACAAACCCTCGTCAAAGACGGTCAAAAGTCGATAGTATGTTAAGTCGTAGGTCAATTCTTCTATTAGAAGCTTCGGTGTGAAACACTAAACTCGAAGAGATTTACCACCACATCACACCAAATAACTTTTTTAAACTTTTCGACGCGCGTTTCACTAATCATGTAAGCATCATCAAGAGATGATTTAATCTAATTCTAAAACTAAACTATGTTCTATTTATATGATAACCGTACCTGCGTATAAAAATCATGAGCCGTAAAGTTTACTGAGCGTTAGCTTAATAATTGAAAAAGTTAGGTTCTTTATCCCTGTTCATGGTTTTCTTACATTTTTACTTACTTACTTACGTACTTACTTACTGTTTTTACTTACTTTACTTACTGTTGCTCTACTTTATCCTTTGGATTGCCCAGAACTTCTCTTAATTTATTATATGGTTTGTACAGAACCTTAATGTCCATTTTTTTCAAAATTTTGTCTAGCGCTCGTGTTAATTGGATATCAAACGGTATTACCATGAATTTATTGTTATTCAGATCTTTTTGGAAAGTCAAAGATTCTAGATATGTTTGCTAGTTAATTTATCTATAATATTCTTATTATAACCGTTCCCTTCAGATACCTCCCTAATTAATTTAAATACTTTGTTATAATTATCTTTGTTTAAAGAAAAATTGATTAATCTATTTACCATAAAATTTAAGCTCGTTAGGAATGTATCTGGAAGTGGTGGTGTTTTTTCTAAAAATATCAAAATCTAACCTATTTTTATTGTTTCTATGTACTAAAACATCCAGAAATGGTAATCTATCATTGTTTTCATGCGTGAATGCCATGTTTAGGGATTTACTATTTCTATTTAAGTTCTTAATAAAATCATCAAATTTTTCATTTTATGAATCGAAAATTGCAAAAACATCATCCACATATCTTAACCACACATTCGGAAAGTAACTGAATCCATCTTGCAATCTTGGTTTCAAATTTGCTCACGAATAAATTGGCTAAGAACGGTAACAGAGGATTACCCATTGTCGTTCCTTCTTGTTGTTCGAAAAACCTGTTATTAAGCTGAAAAAATTTTTGACAATGGATTCCGAAGTAATCATTTATATGGACCATTAATTTTTCAACGAGTTTAAAATAATCAGATTTGTCCATTACTACGACCTTATTTCCCTTATCTTTAAATAAAAACAATCCTCTCGTAGACGCTTGGCAATCTTAGACATATTTGGCATATTTTTACTTTTATTTGAAATATCTTTTACAATTTTGCTTTAAAAAAAACTCTGATGAATCTGTAATAACAAAATGACATAAGGGATTAGACTGTGAACCTACCTTTTTTTCCAGCACCATCTCATAAGAAAATTAAGAATTATTAAACGTTAAACCTGGTACAATATATTTGTTTAATTTTACATGGTATAGACGAATTTAGAACATGTCATGAAATTTGTTATGTGTATAATAGATCATTTTAAACGGTAAATTAAATTTCAACCAGATGCTTGTGTCAGATAAACCTGTCCAGATATAAATTATTTTTAACTCAATGGTTTTTACTGCTATAGAATCAAAACTAGTATCATGTATATTATATTAGAATAGTGCCAATAAAACGCTGTAATGATGTCTTGAAACACTGTAACATCGTTGATATTGGCAAACAATATACTAAAAGTCATCAAAAAGCACGGTGACTATAAATTTAACATAAAGTAAAGGGTTTTCCAATAAGGGCGATATAGGATTTGAATTTGAAATAAAGCACAAAGAATTCAGCCGAAAATGGTGCTCATTGTTTTTATTGAATTTTATGCCATTTATGATTTAAACAAAATATCGTTCAAATAAGCATATCGGGTGGTATGGCGACTATGGTTAAATCACAAGATCTTGGTGGGCAGTTGCAAGGGCCATTCCGTGAAATTACAAATTCCCCCAATTTATTGCTCAGTAAGTCTATCGTAATGCGTGCTGTATGGCAAGTTGCGCCGTCTTTTTAAAAATATACTTTGTCCGCATCAATTTCATCAATTTTCGGAAAGACAAAATCGGGTAACATGGCACGATAGCGTTCGCCATTCACTGTGACGGTCCGTCCTTCGGCGTTCTTGAAAAAATACGGCCCGTTAATGCCACCGTACCATAATCCACACCAAACAGTGATTCTTGCGGGATGTAATGGGGCTTGATGAATCACTTGTGGGTTTGACTCACACCAATAACGACAATTTTACTTATTGACGTAGCCGTTTAACCAAAAATGAACCTCATCGAAGAAGATGATTTTGCGATGAAAATCCGGATCGTTTTCCATTGCTGCCAATGCCCGATTTGCGAACTTCCGACGTAATCGATGGTCAGTTGGCTTAAGTTCTTGTGCTAATACAATCTTGTATGGGTGTAAACCGAGATCCAAACGCAATATACGCCAGATGGTCATCCTGGATAAGCCCAACTCTTGAGAACGGCGCGAAACATACACATTATCGTTCTCGGCAATACTTTCACGAACAGCCGCGATATTTTCTTCACTACGGCGTGACGGTGGCTTTTGGTCATGAAGACTAAAGTCACATTCAAACTTATCAATTATACGGCGTATGGCTTGATAAGAAGGGGCAGAATGACGACCGTATTTTGAGTAGCAACAAAACTTCTCGAATTTTGTTAAAATGTTTGGATAATTTCCAAACGTTGTGGCAACGAAAACTTGTCCATTCTGAAATGGCAAACCTTACTGAAAACAATTGACAGCAAATGTCAAGAATTGGATATCAAATATGGCCGCCATTAGCTGTCAACATCCTATCGGCCCTATTGGAAAGCACTTTATTTATTTATTCATCCAAATTTATTTTATCTCCTTCAAAATAATCCCCCCGGCCCCTGCAATACACTTATTTCAACGTTCTTTCCAGTCTTCGAAACTGGAAACGTTTTTAACTAAAGTTTTTATCCCCGGCTTCTGGTATTTCCTTCAAAGCGGCCAGCGAGCTCTCTTGAATTCGATGGACTCAAAACGGTATCCACGAAGTGGTTTCTTCAATCGAGTAAGCTGAAAAAAGTCACACGGTATATATTTGGTGAATATGGTACTTGTGGAATAGTGTATATTTGATTTTTAACGGAAAATAAGCGATAATTATTGTGTGTGCGATGGGGCGTTGTGATGTAAAAATCATAAATTGTTTTGCTACAAGTCTAATACTTAGGGCCGATTCTACAATGCAAGAATATACCAGGTATAAGCTATACTTGGAATAAAATTTGAAACGCCCGTAGCCCGCCCGTTCTGTAGAACGTTTCCCGCTCTACAGAACCGACCCTTACTCAGCGATTACTCAGTACAAGTTTCTTGACTTTAGTAATGTTTTCTTCTTTGGTTGACGTGAAAGGTCTTCCTGAATGCGGTTCATTTTCAACTGCAATATTTTCAAATAGTCGTGACCTATGGAAACTTATTTCATTTGCTTACTTTTTGTACTCGGGGGGAGGGAGGGTCAATTGAACCAAAAATACTTTAATTATTTTTTTTAATTGAATTAAAAAAACTTTTCTTTGGATAATATAGTAGTTTGTTATTCGCTTTATCATTTGCGATAGGTAAATTAGTCAACAAATGATTATAATTAAAAAAATATATATAATTGTACAACCGCGTTAAGTAATTCAACTGGCTTCAGCGCAGGGGCAATTGAATCACTATTTGGGGTCTATTGTACCAAAAGTATTAGAAACAAAAACAAACACTTTTAATAAATAATTTATTTTTTATTATATTGTTATATATTATATTTTTATATTTAGATTATATTTGTATTATTATATTATTATATTATATTATATATTTTGAAATTAATTGCACGTGCAAGACTCGTAGCTTCTGGAACTCTAATAGATATCTCCGTATCCATATCTTTACACAAATCTCTACCAGCCTGTTTATTATTATCCCATGATGAGGGATACTTTAGATTATTTTCAAAAGCAAATTGGTATGCCAACTTTCTTAAATCAATCGTTGTTAATCCATAATATAATTTAGCAGATGTTAAGCAGTAGTCGACTAATAAACGTTCTTGTTCAGCCGTGAATACCTTGTTGTGAGGATGGTACCGAGCATTCAAATTTTCACCTTAAATTTTATAAGATATCGCCGTAATGTCGTGTAAGAAAGATGAAATAATTTTCTCTCTTTAAATTCCAAAATTCTTCCACATGCCGTTTCGCGTAGAATTCAGTGGATGCTTCACCACGCCTAGTTTCCCTCACAACGTTTACGGGGCATTTTAATATCTATAAAAAAATAAATTTTAATCTAATGAGTATATTTATAGAATACTGAAATTAGCAGACGTCAAAAAATTTGTAAAAACATCTATTATACATTGACTGTCCTCAATTTGTTAGTTTATAACCTCAACTTGGCAAAAATGACTTTATGTGAACAAAATAATTAACTATTCACTATTTTGAATGACTTTTTGAATGATAATAATAATTCGATCTTTCTTTACTTACCACAATTATTGAATAATGTTGACAATCTTTAATGAATAAACTATTCACTACAAAATGTCATAATAACAAATGCTACATTGTTTAGCTTTATAAGTATTTTTGGTGTGAGGTCGACATGCGCGCGCAAGTTTAATGCTTTCGGTGGTTCAACCGCTCTTACGATTGATGATTCAATTGACCCCATCTGATTTTATTGCGGTAATTAGTAAATAAAACATTATTTCGCTATAAATCAAATTAGGAATTTTGGGCCCCCGCAAAAATCACCAAGACCGACGGTGCCCTAATGGGATCATCTCTAGCACCCGTTATAGCCAACTTGTTCATGATAGACTCCGAAACAAAGGTATTGGCCAGAACTCCTTTAAAACCTAAACTTTGGAAACGCTACGTAAATGTTGTCTTTATAATATGGCCTTACGGAAACGAGCTTTTAAACAACTTGCTAACCTAATTAAACGAAATCCACTTCAGAATACAGTTCACCCTGAAAGTTGAACAGGATAGGAAACTGCCGTTTTTCGATCTCCTCATCACAAGACAACTTTCTGGAACTCTCGAATACACAGTGCATAGAAAAGTATATAGTTCCAGCACCATCAACAAACAGGACATAAAATCTGAATTTTGAAAGAGCCAAAGAAATAGCGAATATTGAAAACTACAAGATACGAACAATCAGAGAAGCCCTTGAAATAGAAGAAAGGGGTGAGCTAAATACGCGAAACGATGCTCGCAACATTCCAAAAGATTGAAAATCTCTTCTGAAAAAAAAGAAGAAACACGGTAACGTGGTGGCGAGGATGAAAAATCAATAAACGCATGCCCGACAGCGTTGCCGAGCGCCGCGAATAGTCCCGAACTGCCCCAATACAATCTGCGCAGTCGCCAGCCGGATATAAAACCGAGCGCAACGACTCGTGCACGTCAGTTGGAATCTTCAGTCCAAGCGGACAACACTTGAAAATGACAAATGAGATTTTGGGGAAATGTCGTGACTCTTCACAGACTGAACGGATCCACATCCTAAATGATTTATATTTTTTTATATATATATATATATATATATATATATATATATATATATATATATATATATATATATATATATATATATATATATATATATATATATATATATATTTATATATATATTTTTTATATGGAGAGATTACAAATGAAATTTTATGATTATATTTAAAAATTGAATTATTAAATATTTTGTCGAGAGCTAAAAAAAACTTACATGGCCATAAACAAAAATTTGAATTTATCAAAATTAAATCATTACAATGATTCCAAATTTTAGGCAAATCAGGGATTATCATATTAGAACGTAATTCTAAGAGGCCGTTTCATTTTTAAATTATTATCGAATTTTTAAGTCGACTGGTTCAATTGACCCCCCCTCTCCCTTACTTTTCGCCAGCGTTCTCTTTTTCTGGCTTTCGTAGGCCTTTAATTTGGTCTGTCCACCTTTTTGGAGGCCTGCCGCTTGATCTAGAAACCCTCCATCCCTGTACCACCAGTCTTTCTAGGTTATTGCCATTCCTGCTTCCAATGTGACAGAAAAATCTTAGTATTCGTTCATGAATAATGTGTATATTCACCGTAAATATTGAATATAATTACTTGTAGAATGCATCTTTGTCTGAGCAAATTATATCTGGCTAAACGGAGACCACGTTGCAAAATAAATCGATTTATGACAAAAAAAAACTATTTTATTTAAAAAGTATCTGATTTTTCACTCTAGTCTCGTAAAACGAAGCGTTTCTAAACTTTTCAACCGCAGTGTATGCCATGGTTTTGTGAAGATTTTTGAAGCTGTTTCTATGTCGCTCCATTGTCAATCATTCTAATCTTTGCCCCAGACCAGCTCCCCATATACAAAATATTTAGTAGTTATTGGCATGTAGCGGTTGAAATCGCGGTCAGTACTGGTAGAGTAAGAGGTTCGAGCGACTGTGGTACGACGCCCTGAGCCGTTCAACTCTCACCGTTCGCGAGAACCCCTCGGCTTCAGTCTAGGTCTAAGAATCGGCGATTCTCCTACGCGAGCAGCGTGAAATCGACCGTCCATTTCTAATGCCCGAGTGTGTGTAAAAAAAATAGCGAGTGCGGTTACTATTTGGTTTCTGTAGAGTTTTTGTTTCTTCTTTGTTGTGGTGGTACACGTAATTGACAGGATGTTAATTTCAAGGGATAATGAGGAAGGGTAAGGTTTAATTCAATGACATGAGTAGTTCAAATAGTTATTTATTCGCTGCACCTGTTTTGAATCACGACTGCTTTTAACAAGTGCACGTACCCATAAGTAATGTCGTTTTTTGATACTGTCCAAAATTTTATTTTATTTAAGACTTAAATACAATTTTAATCTACAATATAATTGACAATTTTCGCCCATTTCTCCAATAAACTTTCTATCTCCTTTTTGTTAAATGAGGGTGATTTTGAAGTAAAATATTCTTCGAGTATAGTTGTGATAATTGTCACAGGAAGAAAGTTTTTTTCCATGAAGAAAATGTTCCATATATCTGAAAAGATGGTAAACTGATGAAGCAGTATTAGGAGAATAAGGTAGTACTGTGGCTAAGGTAGTACTTCCCAGCCTAATTCCTTGATTTGTCCTTGGGTGCTCTGGCACTATGAGGTCATGCTTTGTCATGAAGTTCTGGAGGTTTTGGAGCGGTTAAAGGTGGTCCTGATGTTAACCATTGTTTTTTCTTATGTGGATTGTTTATACACCAATGAATGAATTCACTTTTTTCTAAAAATTTGAAAGTATCTCAGCATAACCTGGATAATAGTGCACTGAAGATGGTTACATGTTGAATTTTGTTTTCAACTGAAAGTTGATGTCGAGCATATGGGATATATGGATATGTTCGGTTGTTTTAAACACCATTATATTGAGGACCATGAGGTTATAAGCTTTATGACTAATTTCTGGTTGGTTTGTTTGAGATTTTGAGCTTCAATTTCAGCCAACTATAGATCCTTATCAAACTCAATAGAACTTTATACCGTCGAGAGGATTGATTCACCTTTTTAACATTTTTTTAATGAACGCTGACATGTTCTGCTATTCAATGGCATTTGTGGCATTGTTATGATTTCGAAACTCATAAAGCTTCAAATGTCGAATATGGAACTTATCCATACTTAGTTCTTTCTTTCTTACAGGGTTCAGCTAATGTCTTTCAAAATTTAACAATAAGCACATTAATATCAATATATTTAACTAGAATATAGGTTATGTTACATTGAGTTAAATTTTAGTCACTAGATGGCAATACTCTTAAAATTTGAAAAAAAGCGACATTACTTATGAGTACCCCTGGGTCTTTTGAATTAATGAGATATTTTAATATGCACAGTCTGTCCAAAGAAACAGGTGATTGTTGCAAAATTAAATACAAGGCCAAGTATCGAAACGCTTTATTTCCATCGCCAGTGATAATATTGGGATTAGTGGAAAGTACCACAGGGAGCCAAATCAGGCGAAAATGATGGATGATCCATAATATTTTTAGCTAAGAAATTTTTCCTTTAGCTAAGAAAAAATAGGATCTGCAGTGATTTTAAAAATACGGGTTTTGCGGAGACCTTGGTACATGCACAATGAACATTTCGGAGGATTTGAACCATTTTTGGACGTTTTACTTAGCTTGAACTGTACTTCCTCTACTATTCTGAAGTTACAGAGCTAGCGCCTTGAAACTTACAGAGCTAGCGCCTTGAAATTTGTGAGGGTGAAATGTGTCATTATATGATACGTGTACTCGTTCAAAGATGGTTATGCGAAGATTCGACATGTTACCTTTTCCATTGGACATGCCGTATCTTAATTTCATTTTAAAGAAAGAATTTTCTAACGATATCAAATTAATTTGTTATCGTTTACCGGGTATGACTTAATTATCTAAAAGAGGCATTTTCAAAGCCATACTAAACGTGATAATTAATAAAAACAGATGTCGAGAAAGCAAAGATACGTTTGTTCTTTTTACAGCAATAATTATTATATATAAAATATTAGTCTGTAGACAGTCTTCCAAAAATATAGTTAAAATATATTTTTAATTGTCATATTGAGTTTTGGCACCACCCATCGACCAATTTCTTTAAATCTCTTATTTGGTTAGTGGACCTTAAGTGTGCTCTGCGATTCTTAAGATATATAAAAATATCGCATGTGTTTGTCTCATATTTTCTGTTGCTAAAGAAATTTCTTGTGTTGTGTTGTATTGTTAATTATAAAATGTTCGAGGAGGCCTACGGTGAGTAAGTCCATGAAGTAAGCTGTAAAGAATTCGAGCAAACGATACAAAGCATTCAAAAAATGCAAATCAGCTTGAAGACATGTTTTATTTAAAAAAAAAAAAATGTCTAGATATAAGTATAGACAAAACAAACGTGATGGAAAAGAGAACTAATTGAAGAAGGGAATAGAACTGAATAATCGGCGATGACAACATATTATAACAAAAAGAGAGGTAGACTAAAGACATGGTGGCGGGACAAAGTAAGAAGAGATGGTGAAGAACTACTGCACATCTACTGAGGATCATCAGGGGCTACTGAAGATGGTTCCGGATGTAGGCGAACATTGAAGGAAGGCAAGGGTCACTGTCCGGGTGACATTCCGGATTCCGGAAGAAATTTGATTGTATTGCTTTGTCTTCTAGTGGTTTGTTATCTTTTTTTCGTCGCTGCTCTTCATTTTCATAATGTAAATCTTTACGATATGCTATACAATAAGTAAAGTATATTTTCAATTTGATTCAAATGTATCTAATGCTGTTGCACTTTTTTGTTTGCAGTTAGAACTATTTTTATCGAATGAGTATCAATACACAAGGGTCTGTACCTATATTTATTTTATTATACTTTTGTCTGCACCTATATTTATTAATAAATGTTCCAGCTAATCGAAGAGGAGAACGAAATTGCGCAATCGGTGATGATAACATTGAAGTTGTGAATGAGTTTACTTATCTGGAAATAAACTAGATGAAAACAACTGTACAGTAGATATCACAAATCATATAAAACGTAATAAAACTACTTATTCCTTGCAGACTGACCTAGTATCTAATCTTAGTTTACGGATCACGAAAGTTAAGATATATAAAATACTCATTCGTCTAATAGACACTTATCGGTGCGCGACGTGGACCCTCACAAAGAAAACTGAAGAGATGCTTGCAGTATTAGAAAGAAGAGTATTCAGAAGAAATTTTGGAGCTCTGAATGACAAAGGAAATTGGGGGATCAGATATAACTTCGAACCCAAGCAGTTATACAAAGATCTGGATATTGTACACTAGGTGAGGGTTCAGCGCCTCAGATGGGCAAGGCACGTAACGTGAATGCCAAGAAGGAGAATGTCAAAAAAGAATGATGGAGGGTCGAATAGGGGGTAACAGAAAGAGAAGTAAGACACGGTGGTGAGATAAAAACTGGCTAGGGGCAAAAATCGATCCGGATGGAGGCAAATGTTCAAGGAGACCAAGGCTCACTAATGGGCTTTAGCACCATAGGAGGAAGAATAATCGAAGAGCAACAATATTCGTCCTCACAGAGCTCTGGTAGCTGGTCAAACGTTGGAATCGGCGCTTCCTCTTAGGCCGCAATACGGGTTTTTCCAGCGAGCGGTTAACCGCTATAACCACGAAACCACTCGAGACGCATACACTGCAATTAAAAACCGCGTAACTGCCCGCGATTTTCACAATTTGAAGATGGATTTCAAGAGAGCAGTATGTATTGTTGCTCTAATACTAAGAAATAACTCATAGTGCGTGCGAACTAACTAAGTTCTATTGGCTACAAATTGTATCACGGTTTTTACCCGCGAGCCATTTTGTAACATTTTACGGCCTGAGGCTAAACCAGGATAAGTCTAAGGATAGTGGATTTTCCGGGAACTAACTCAACGGCAGACTGACAATAACTCAAATATACTTGAATGTATTGATATTGTAAAACATTCATATATAAGTGGATGTATCTAAAAAAGTAGAGCAGATGGAGAAAAATTGATTTCATATTTAGATTTAGCGCCCCAAGTATAGCTAAAATCAGTTCTAAAATCCTAGGCACCAACATTTTTTTTTGTAGGCCTTTGTAATAGGCCTGTGTAATAGGTGTTCGATTAATAATGTCAAAGAATGGATCTTTCTATCAAAGAATGGATTCTGCGCCAAAAGAACTTTTGCTTTTTTCAGGCCAACCATTTATCAAGTCAAATTTTCACTTCATCATAAGAATGTGTTGTTCTGAAAGTTCGTACTGCACCGATCGAAATTAGTGGTGGTCCAAAAGAGCGAAGTACGATGAATACGGCGGGTGGGGTAGGACGTCCCATTGTCCACATGGTCTGTACCCATCAAAAAGGTCCATTTTGATGTTTACCCACCAAAAAACCATAGACTTCATTAGTCTGTACCAATAAATATATTAGTAACGCTATTTCTTAGCAAAATTGACATTATTAACTGAAATATCTATTATGTAATTAATATAATATTTCTTCGAGATCTTTCTGGATGGAGACGAAGGTTAAAGGAGATCCAGGCTCACTGATGGATTGTATCAGAAAAAGAAAAGGAAGAAGAAAACTTGGACTTAGTGTACGGACTATTAAAGAAAATCAGCTCATTAATACTTCAGTATTAATGTGTCAAATTGAATTAAAAATGAGGTTATGTAATGTACGGGGTGTCTTGATTGTAACTGTATTTTTTTTCTATGGAATGTAATTATTCATTGGCGTGACTGTTCATTGCCTGAGGGTACATGAAATTAATATAAAATCTCGGAAACGCTGATTTTAAACAAAAACCAGCTCGTTCGTAAATAAAAATTCCGCTATACCGTTACTGGAAGAATAAAAATACCGAATGCAAAAATATATGATCTCAACGGCGGCCTATATTTTTCTTGTTGCGCGGCAAACCGTGCGGAGGAACGCAATTTTACACAACGAAATACAAAAAACGGAGAGTATAATTTTTTAATAATATGTTCTCGTGTAAAATAACCTGGATATTATCAGAGATAACGTTATAATAAAGTTTAACCCACATCGTAAAACGTTTCACTCCAGCGATTACGTAAACATCGATTTTGGATTTTTTTAATCGTAGCGAATAGTCCGTTTTAATTGCGACGAAAAGCTGTTTTGTTACTCTAGATTGATAGAACTGTGACTGGCATCTCTAAAACATTTCATCTTGTTACTGCTGTTGGCTGTCAAATAAGCGCAAAATGATTTATTACCGAAAGCATGTATCACAGCCATGCTATTGGGTTGATACACAAGTTCAGCCCGTTTTATATGAGAAAAAATTACGAAAAACTATATCTACTAAAAATAAGATTTACTCAATATAACACGTAGGGCAAGTGTCTCACTACCAATATCATTATTTATAAAGGGTTTTCCAATAAGAGCCATAGGATTTCAATTCGAAATAAAACACAGCAAATTCAGTCGAAAATGGTGCTCATTGTTTTTATTAAATGGTATATTTTATGCCAAAAATATCGTTCAAGTGGCACCTTAACTCGTTTTGCACTAGTTGATCCGATTGGCCTAATTTTCGATGACTCGGTGCATATCGGGTGGTATGGCGATTATTGTTGCTTGAATGTTGGCTTCAAGTTCATCAAGAGTCTTGGGTTTGTTGGTGTAAACCTGTGATTTAAAATAGCCCCAAAGAAAATAGTCCAAAGGTGTTAAATCACAAGATCTTGGTGGCCATTCCGTGAAATTACCGATTCTCCGAATTGATTACTCAATAAGTCCATTGTAATACGTGCTATATGGCAAGTTGCGCCGTCTTGTTGAAAATGTAGTAGTCATCCGCATCAATTTCATTGATTTTCGGAAAGACAAAATCGGATAATATGGCACGAGAGTGTTCGCCATTCACAGTGACGGTCCGTCCTTCGGCGTTCTTGAAAACATTCGGCCCGATAATGTCACCGTACCATAATCCACACCAAACAGCGACTATTTCGAGCTGTAATGGGGCCTGATGAATCACTTGTGCGTTGAACCCACACCAATAACGACAATTTTGCTTATGACGTAGCCGTTTAACCAAAAATTGGCCTCATCGGAGGAGATGATTTTGCGAAGTCCGGATCATTATCCATTGCTTCCAACGCCCAAGCTGCGAACTCCCGATGTTATCGATGTTCAGTTGGCATACATTTCTTTTCCAGTACATTCTTGTATGAGTGTAAACCGAGATCCAAACACAGAATATGCCAGATGGTCATCCTGGATAAGCCCAACTCCTGAGAACGGACATCTCTGTCGGATTACTATTAGTTTCTGCGAATGGTTCACTTTTTACGAGGAAAAAAATCAGGACTGAAGAAAAGGTAAAAACTGGCGTCTAGTTTTTGCCTCCAAAAACTCATCGTGGTATCGAAGAGGAATAGAGTTACTGCCTCAAAGATGGGCTAAAGTTATCGAAAACAACGATGTATATTTCGAGGAATAACCACCTCTAAATCATAAATTCTGTAAGCAATGAATAACTATGTACCTCAAAAAAAGCAAACACTTTTGTTACATACTATAATTTAAAAGTGTGTGTTTATATTACTATTAAAATTTAAAATGAAGCGGGTGCGGTATTTATATTTGTTTTGTATATACAGAATGCAAAGAAAATAACTTTCGTAAATTTAACTTGCGTTTCTTCACATCATTTTAAAGGAATAGGTTCCTTACAAAAAGGATCAAAAACCTAAGGGTTCGAGCGAAAACAAATTCCAAAGCTATTAAATCGCCAATCGAAAAGCTACAATAAAAATTATCATTTTAAGCAAATAGGTGCATATTTGTTAAACTTGTTAGGTGCAGATAGGTGCATAATTGGTTCTTATTTAACGAATCAACTACACGTAAACGAATGGACATTGTTCAAATAATTAAAAAAATAGAATCAGCCCTATATCAGCTAAAAAATGGCGGTGGGCAACATCGTGTTAACTAATTCAGACGATCCCCACGGTAAAGGCTGGAGGCGACAAAGATTATTTCAATGTATGTATTTGAATTATATACAAAACGAAAATTGCATTCTGTAGGCTAATATAACGATATGCTTCTTATTTACGGAGAAGCTGCTACTAACTACATTAGAAATATATGACTTTTTCAGCGTGTTACTCTCAATAATTGCCTAATTTGAGTGTTAGACTTAAATACACATTTTGAACATTCAATTTAATAAAACAATTAATCGTGTGTTTCTTTATGTGGCGTAGATTATTTAAAACGTGTTATGGTGTAAAAAATTAGTACTAGTAATTTCAATTTTGACTTTAAACGACATTCATGCGTAAGTTTTTCTTTTTTTTTGTAAAAAACAAACCAAATTTATGCTTAAACGTATGGATGGCTATAAAATAATATGAACATAATAAAAAGAACAATGAAAAAAAAACTAAATTTTCATTTGAACGTCGCAAGATTAAATAATGTTTTCCCCCGAAATGGTTGCATTTTGGATATATGTTTTAAGAATTATTTGTTCAAAATATTACATAGAATCGTTGTTATTTTCGAATGTTACTTTGCATCTAATTCATCCAAAAGGTTTGAGTAATACTGTCCTATTATTGTTTTACTGGTTTGAAGGTAATCAATTAACAAAATGTTGATCACTTTGGCTTCTTCGGAGCTGAACAACCGGGTTCAGTCTACTCATATGGAGCATTATCCATAAAAATTGAAGATGGCTCACTTTTTTAATAATTCGTTTTCAAACCATTTCAAGAAATTTTCCAGATTAATTTCACCATGGTTATCAGTAAGCTCATTTTTTGACGAAAATATGGTATCTGCACACTCAATAAATCCTTTTTCACAATATAAAACACCCGTTCAATTAAAATGTCCATGACCTTAGCAATTTCATCCAAAGTCAGTTGTCTGTCATCCATAACGATATCATATATAGAATTAATTATTTGTTCAGTAGTTGCTCTTATTGGACGTCCAGAACGAGGATTATCATTCAGGCTTGTACGACCACGTTGAAACTCACCTGCTCACTTACAAACCATTGTTTTCGAAGGAGCAGACTCCCCTAATACATTTACCATTTCAGTATTTTTCCATTGCCTTTAAATCTTTTTATACAAAAAATTTAATCACTGATATATTTATTTTAAGCTGATGTTTTTGTACGAATGAATTAACAGATCTACTTGAAACTTCACATATGTTCATATGAAGGATAAAACTTCCAAATGTAGTAGATTATTTAGTTTTTACTACTCTATAAGTGTCGCTTGGCGAACTTGCAACACCTGGTTTACATATCTGAATCAAACTGGAAATACATATACTCATTGTATAGTCAATCTTGAGCGCAATAACTGATTCAATTTTTGCTGTTTCCAAGTTTTGCTTGCTTCTTTCTCTATGCGATTGTAGAAAATGCGGCAAAGGTTTTATTATGTTATGAGGTATTTTTCGTATGCTATTGAGCTATGCAGTATTTTTGTGGTTCTATTAAATGTCACGAACTCGTGCAACGCGGCAATTATCGGCAAGATTAATTAAGGAGTATGAAAGAAGCAAGTTGGAGTTTTCATGACATAGTCGGATGATTGGATGGATATTGCCCTTCTACTATGATCAACAAGTAAGATGATTTTTAAATAAAACCCAAAGTATTTATTTACAAAGGGTGTGACAGTAAGAGCGCAAAATTTGAATTGCGCGCCATATTGGGTGTCATGATTCGATATGTCAAGAATTGTGACAGGTCAATTAGAGACAGGTAGGAGTTATTAAACATGTGCTACACAATACAACAATACGGCTTTATTGTTAAATATTACTATGAAAATGGTGAAAGTTTGTTTGCTACGATTCGTAAAGTGCTTCGGATTTTCGCTAGAAATAGTGTTACAAATTTATCACCTGTGAAAACAATAATCGAAATATTCGAAAGTACTAGTTCAGTTGTTGATGTAAAATGTTGTTGTGTTGTAGTGGTCGTTCAGAACAAAACATCACGGATCACAACTGGTGTTCCCAGGACGTTGTGGATCAGATCCTGATGAAGAATTATAATTACCGGGAAACATGTTGTCTAGGTTTAAAGGCGCAATCGCAATAGATTGCGACTTTAAAATAAATCGTCCACATATATAACAAAACTTATCCGCTGGATTTTTGCAAAATCGACGACTAAAACTTGCCATTTTATATAAAATCGACTTAAACACTTGACAGTAGTTCTGTCTAAACGAGACATATGCAAACTAAACTATAGATAATAATAAACCTGCCCTTAAAGGTTCGTAGAAAACTGTGGAAATACCTCCCTCTACGGTCTTGTGATAATTTCTACATTGTCCAGTCTAAAGTCAAAGGAAAGGAAAGGATTTACGGTTAGAGGCGCATCAACATCTAAGGCTATTTAGCGACTGGATCTACAGCTTAACGTGGGTTCCGAACCACGATCATCAGCTACCGAAAACCCCGGTCAGCACCCCCCCTCAGGCTATCAACCCTTGGTTTTGTGCTTAACCGAAAGTATCTCGAGAAGCTTACCGACAGGCGAGTGACCAACGTAGAACACTTCTCAGAAGGCATCCGGCTTTACCCAGCCTTTAACTGGCGTGACTGAGGGGTAATTCGTTGTCGGATTTTACACTCTTGCCTAGAAACAATCAGACATTTAGGTGTGGATATGTGTGGGCGTGTGTGTGTATATGTGAGTGTATATAAGTGTATGTGTAGGGTAGGAAGTAAGACGGACAGAAGAATTAAAGAAAAACACCCATCCGAGCGCTGGAATCGAACCAGCTACCTTTGGATTACCAGGCAGGCTACTAACCCACCCGGCCACCGCGGCCGACCAGTCTAAAGTCAGGTTCAAATAATTTAAATCACCCCATGATATAAAGAAGAAGCCAGTATTTGAAAATGGGACGTGCTAGGCCATTTCTGTGAAATGGTGTTTTAATAACTACCTAAATGAAACGCAAAAAGAGCATTCTCATTCATGTTTCAAGCCCTCCAAGTCTCGAACAATTTGATTCTTATAGGGAGGCAAGTGCAAGTCAGTTTTTAAAATTCGGCGTAAACTACGTGAAGAAACTTCCAATTGTGCATCACGTCGTCGAATTGACGTTTCTGGAGACTCCTCCACACTTGCAATATTTCCAACGCTTCGTACTGTTCTTGGACCCCTAATTCTGGGCCTATGGTCAACTGTTCTTCAACGAATTCTTTAAAAAACGATAAATTATCGTTCTATGAAGGCCTGATGATTAGGATATTTTCGCCGAAAGTCACGTTGAATTGAATTATTTATTTTAATATAAATTACAAAAAAATCACATTTAGTGTATCTTTATCCATAATAAAATTTGCACGTCTGCACTACACAACAGCTAAAACCAAATTGCCACAAATACCACGAAAAGAAATGACGTCAAAATAAAATGGTAACGTGAAACTTGCCCCACCCGATAATTCTATCTCCTGCACACTTTTCTTCAGTCTATTAAACAGTAGTGTACCAATAAGTATTATTGTTGTGCAATTGATGCGTGAGCTGCATGACGATTATGAGTAACATAACTAAATAAAAAATATCTCGTTGTTTTATAAAAATAAAAAAAAAATTTACGAGCAATACGAGAATAAAACTCGAAACAAATAAGAATGTTCGCTGTTTTGGCGCGGAGGAAATTCGTCGAACGGGTTCGTTGTTGTGGTAGTACCATTTTGGAGCGAGGAATGTGGTCCGGTTGGTTCTTCCTTTTTAGCATTCGGAGTCGGAATTTCGACTTCCTATGAGGTAACGCGAGGGTATTTTGCTATTGGTAATTTTTTTTCGGAATGGGACGGTTATTTGTACAGGGTTTTTTTAAATAAGCATTTTAAAATTTAGATTAAAAAAATTAGATAAAAATTATATGCAGCGTTTTTAATATAGAAGTGTTTCTTAAATTTTCATCAAATTAAATGTCTACAGAAAAAAATAACACAGAAGTTCGCGAGTTGTCATGGACGGTATGTGCATTCAATGGAATGACGCTATAATAAATAGAGTGGCGCAAGTGTAATATTGTTAATTTTCCGTATAATTTATTTTATTAAGGTAGTTCATTCGTGACAGTCGGAGCTAAAAGTATAGTCCTACACACTAATAAGAAAACCTACACACTAATAACACACTTTTAAAGAAAATAAATGTGGCAACGCTGTCAACGCTTATGTTATGTATTTTATGTTTTGTATATACAGGGTGTGGGGTGTATAAATGGTGCGGCGCTAAAACCCGGACAAATTAAACATTTTTTTCAAACATAATTTTTCTTCTAAAAACGGAAAATATAATTTTTTGTTACTAAATTGTTTGTAAGGTCATAAAGAACACATTTACTCAATATATCCCCACCCTGCTTGAATGACCGCCTCCATTCTCGATCTGAAGCGCTCACAGGCTCGTTTTAATGCGTCACGGTCCATATCGGCGAATGCCGCTTCAATAGCAGATCTCAATGATGCGACTTTTGGATGTTTGGACTTGTTGTTGACCCTTTCAAACACGCTCCATACTGAACTGTTGGGAGGCCACAATTATTTGGTTCAACAACCAATTTTGAACCAAATGACTTGTGTGGTCGAGCGCACCGTCCTTCTGGAAAACATACAACTTTCCAGACGACACAGTTTCCATTCACGGCTTCACTACATTTGCCAGAGCACGCAAATAAACTTATTTTGTGACATTTTCCCACAACACTTCTATATCTACGTATATCGTACATCTACTTCGTATATCTACTGGAAGGTATACTAAAGTTCCGACTGGCAAAATGCATATTACCAAGAACTTATTCTTGGTAATATGCATTTTGCCAGTCGGAACTTTAGTTATAACAACTTAGTTAAACTAACTAACTTTAACTAACTAACCTTAGTTAACTAACTAACTAACCTTAGTTAAACATTCAGATGTTGGCGCGTAAAGATCACGACACTCTATAGCTAAGTTGTAATGTCTATCCCCCATCCCCCCACTACGCGTTTAATTTTTTAAAAACATTTCAACCAATTGATAAAAAAACTCATGTTTATTCCAAAAGTTTCTTTTTTCAAAAAATTACTTTTTCAAAAAAATCGTAAGAAAAGTTCTCAAGATATACACGGAACTGTGTATTTTTTTATACGTCTCTGACCTCTTGCGTTTTAATTATGTACTCTTTGATTAATAATATCCAACTTCGGTATAGGTTCAAAAATTTGATTTTTTTAATCAAATAAAGCACTATATAATATTTCAATTTCATCAAATTCGTAAGAAAAATGAATTTACGATTGAACTACCTTATCACCAAAATAACGTAATAATTTCAGTTTTGATAAGTAGACATTGAATATTTGATTAGGAAAGATTGTATTGGAAAGGTAACCTCCTTACATCCAGAATATCTCTCTTAAAATAATAAAAATCCTCTGATAGAGAAACTTTCAATTCAGATTTGAATTTGAACAGTGATAGTTGCTGCAGTGGGAGTGATTCCGCGAAGGCTACCAGAAATTACCAGACAAAAGTGTGAAATCTGACAAGAAATCCAGTACCTTACGTAGCTTGGTTACTTTCATAACGAACCTGCGTAAGGCCTGATCTAAATGCCTACGAAGAGCCTTCTCCGCCCCACCAGTGGGTTACCAACTTCTAACTAGGTTGCATTCAAATCAAGGATTGTGGGAGTGTTAACTAGGATCCACATTAAGATGTAGGGCCAATTGATTGATGGCCTACGAACCTAATTTATTTATATTCGATGCATTTTAGTACGATGCTATTTTTATTAATGGTACTTGCTCTATTTCTCAAATTTTAAGACAACAAAAATACAGCTGTCAAAAAACAAAATTATCAAATAATTAGGTGGGTTGAATGTTGTACATGAGATTAAAATAATAGGTTCTCAACTAAATTTTCGACTAACTTGGACATTTATTCATGAAAAACTAATGCAAACTTAAGCTTTAAAGACATCTCTCGCATTTTTTACACACTTTCACCACCTTTCAAATAAAGCTTAAATCCCAGATCGAAAAAAAAACAAGGTGGTTTTAATGTGGGAAAGTTAATTTTCTTCAAGAGATGCGAAGCGGCTATCAACCAGGTGATGTTGCAGGCATCGGAAGAAATGAAAATTCGAATGGGCTGCAGAAGTCACCGGGTACGATAAAATCTCCCACCTCAACTCGGTGATCGTTCCCACAGTCATTTTTGCTCTATGAGGACGTGCATGTGACTTCCCTTCGTACTTTGAAGGTATAAGACCTTTTTTTCTTTCAGAGCGTTACTAAAATGAATCAGTCATCGCTGATAACGGTCAACAGTGGCCGTTTGACCAGATTCGAGCAATTCATTATACACGATACTGATCCCATCATTTAAACCAACAACAGCACAGCAACACCAGTGCTCCAGGCGCTCACCAGCTCACTTTTCGTCACAGGTCACAATGTTATGCAGAAAGTTCTTCTTGAATGTGAAGAGATAAATGGCTTGCGGCGTTACTTCGACTTCCTGTCCCAGCTCTAGTAGTGTACAAGGATTTTTTTCCAATAGTGGTCCCAATTCTTTGTCTTCCACTTGTCCTGGCTGTCTCATACGTTCTGCATCACTTATGTCAAAATTTCTAGTTTCGTTAAGTGGTTCCAGAATTTCTGGATCCTCTTCTTACATGTACTGTATGAAACAATATTATTTCCTAAAACCGCACCAATCATGTCATGCGTTTCCGCAGCATCTTTTCAGTTGAAAGGCGAAAATGACAAATGACGTCGCACCTATAGCACATTTTTTAGGTTATATTCACATAAGCTCGTATATTATACTTCGTTTGAAGTGGAAAAATGGCGCTTTTAAATAACCGTACGGTGGGAAAAAAAATCTAATTTCAATACGTTCTGCAGTCGATGAAACATAGGGGTCGAGAATGAAGTTGAGGCTCTAATAAATAATGCACAAATAAACTAATAAAAAAAAACAAGAAAAGGAAGAACAAGAACAGTTTGAGAATTAAGGCCGAGAGTGATGTAAGGCAACCGAACATAGATATGCATACATATATTAAGACATTTTATTAGTTACTGGTAAACAAGAATTTTCATAAATATTTGTTCTGCTATTTTCCAGGAACTTGGAACTATCCCACTTTTAAATTATTCCAATGGGGTATGAAAATTTGCCTTGAACAGTAGTTTACAAAATATCAAAGAGCTTACTTACACCAAACATATTGGCTTATTCAGAAAGTAAATTCGTTTTGTTTTCAACATCTAAAAGATTTAATTAAAATTAAATTAAATAAAATAATAATAAAATTAAATAATTAAAAAATAAAATATTTTTGCATGTTTTTTTTGCATTTTTCATAAAATTTATTTAGGAGCGACTTTTTATGGCGTTATTTAGTTATAGTTCTCTCACAGTAGTAGAGTAGTTATCTCTGAGTTCCGTTTGTTTCTCAATTCTGCGATTGTTATATTATTTGTTATTCTGCAATCTTTTCTGTCTTTCTTCTTTTTTTTTAGAAGTTGTTTTTCTAATTAATTTTCTAGATTCCTTTTTCCCACTTCCTTAGCTCGTCCAACTCTTCTGCTTCTTCCTACTGGAATGTTTTGACCAGATAGCGCCCATTTATCTTTCTGGTTCCAGGCTTCGCTTCAACTGAATAACTTGCCCCGAAATCACTATCCCTACGACGCTTACTCCAATCGAGGGGCACTAGTCGATGCTAGGGGGGGTTCCGTACTTAATGCAGTTAGACTCTGTACTAATACTTTTTATTTTGATGCCAACGCCTGCGACCTAGAGGTGCCTAGGATAAAGATAGTTCAACATTACTTTTATGGGTGAGCGTCGTAAAGTGAGCCGCTAGGTCAATAATAAAATCCTTGCTGTTGATAATATATCGGATAAAATGACAAGGTTGTCTGACTTTTTTATTTGGAGAACAAAAAAGTCACTAGAACAAAAAAGTGACACGAGGTCATATCTGGCGAATACGGTGCATGGTCGATGGTATTCGATGGGTTTCGTTGGGTTGTAATGGTGCAATATCCACAAATCTGGCATTGCATAATTTTTTTTGATGGGTTTTGTTTGCTTCTTCGGAAAAAATTTTGAGGAGATACACCACGATAATCAAAGAAGTAACTCAACTGGACTTTGATTTTCGAGGGATTTTTTCGGAGTTTTTTTCGGTTTTGGTTCGTTATCAGGGTGTCTTTGAGAAGCTTCACTGACGCATCATTTCATGAATGTTCAGAAGACCATGAAAGTTCAGATCAAATGTAAGGTCATTTATACATGTTTTCAGCAACCTACAAGGTGCGTATCACGGAAAAAAATTGATAAGACATTTCAAGATCCTGTATCATCTCTCTTAAACCTGAATGACGATTTTCCAGCGCAATTTCCTTCACTTTGTGGATGTTTTCGGAAGTCGAGAACGTGGAAGGTCGACCGAAACAAGGTGAATCTTCAACCACTTCTCAGCATTCTTTGATGGTTCGTACTACTCGCGCGCGATAAAGCTGACTCAGAATGAGTCTTCTCTAACGATTCAGCATCAGACAGTTTCTTGGCAACCCCAAATTTAATACGAACTGTTCAATATTTTAATCCGATTTATTGGGTCCTTAGCTTAATTCTCAGCCTACCTTTAACGTTTATTTATGAAAACATTAATGAAAACTTAATCTACGTAACCTCTCTCATTTTCTATATACCTTCGCCAACTTTTAGGCAACTGTCGAATCCCATGTCGAAAAAAATTGCTGGTTCTGTTGTGGTAAAGTCATTGAAGCTTTTTTATAGTTCTTCAAGAGATGTAAAGCGACTATCAACCACGTGATATTGTAGGGATAGGTAGAGATGAAAATCAGTAGGGGTCAAGTCTGGAGAATACGCGTTGTCCTGAAGCAAAATTACTTTCCTTGATAAAAATCCAGGATAGAGTTGAAATCTGTAAACAAACTGGTCCACAGATGGCGCCAAAACTACGTGAAAATTTGGTAGATTGGTACCAACTTACATCAAAAAAATATTTCAAACTTTTTACGCGGGCTTTTTAAATGATTTCCAGTGATAATTTCCGGTATTTCTTTGACAAAATGTATGGGTTGTTTTTGTGGAAATATCCATTGTCAAAATAAAGTAGATGTTTCACGAAACAAGTAACGACATCTATACATAAAAACGAAATTACTTTTTACCCAAATATGTTCAAATAGTAGCTTGGCCACCACATTTTTTTTATAAGCTTTCATTTTCCTCCATTTCTATATATTTTATTTAAGCGGTAACCTTATTATTCATCACAATCGATAGCAAATCAATAGGGTTAATACGTTTTAAGCCAATTATACAAACTCGTTTTTCTTGTTAAACCTTATGTCGGTCATTAAGGGTGGCGTTGAATTTTAATTTCAATATTGGTCTAATAAAAAATGTCTTATTATTTTATGATCAGTTTTGTGTTTTGTTTTCATTTTACTTTGGCTAGAATGTATTAGATTATTATGTTTAGTTTGCTATTGATGTATTGTATTGGAAACTATAAGTTAGTTCTATGCGCGTGTAACGAAGTTATACCCTTAATTACGTTTCTGGGAAAACTGATATTTTTATTTTGAAGGTTTCCAGTAGATCGTTGACGGCGGTTTAAGAAGGTTTATTTCGTGAAAAAAAAAGTGAAAGAGTGAAAAAGTATTGTTTAGATATATTAACGAATGTTGTTTTGTAAACTTGTAACGTATATATGCTTCGCTTTTTTTAATTACTTATTTGGATCTTGTACTAGTAAATGTCGAGGTGTTCTGCTTTACAGAACTTCCAATTTTTCTGTCCTTGGTTATTTTCACCCTGCCACCATTGCCATCCTTTCCAAAGAAAAGGAGGGGGAGACCCTCTTTCTTTCCTTTACTGAATTCCACTTGATTCGAGTTAGGTCCCCAAATAAAGTCAACTGTCTTTCCTCGATTGTTACTATGATTAAACTATCAATTCTCCTATTGGAACCTTCGATGTAAAACACTAAACTCGATTAGATACATCATCACCTTTTTAACTTCACGACGAGCATTTCGCTAATCATATTAGCATCATCAGGAGATGATTGATTCTAGTCTGGTTCGTATTCATTCGTGGGCCATACATTTTCTAATATATTTTTCCGCAGATGCTTATCTAATCGTTTTAGACTATTTCTTAAAATACTGCTGTACTTGTACTCTGCTCAATGTATCCATCAATTGTATTTTCTAATTTTAAATTTTCCTTAATCTATTTTCTCAATTTTTTAATTTCTTCTTTGCCTTTTGATTCAATCTAATCTTCTTAATTTCCTTTATTGTTATCCCGATATATGTTTTAATTCCCCAATCTCCTCCTTGTTCTCTTTCTCCCTTGTAAGTGCTCCCTTTATTTTGAATTTTCTTGAAATTGCCCGCACATGTCACTGTTTGAATCTATTAATAGTAGTTTAATAATATTAATCTAATAATATATTAATTTTCCCGAATCTGATAATGTGACATCTGTGGAATTGATATTATGTTATCCAAGAGTATTGCTTTTGTGCTTTTTGCGTAAGCCGTATCTTCTGGGTAAGCCCGGAACCGCTCTTTAAAATTTCTTCGGGCAGCGCAGCATAGCTTAACTTCAGTGCAGGTCTCCCTCTTTTATTCTCTATTTTCGTTTTAATTATTTTTCTATTATGTCCACTATCAGTGGTTTTTACTTCGGAGGATTAGGCCAGTAAGGTTGCTTTCCGTTATTTTTCTGTTCCACATTAAATAAATTAGGTGGAGTTGTTTCCATCTTAGGGAGGAAAAAATTGTGTAGTTCGGTATATCATCTTTAACGCAGTACCAGTTATTCTCTGTCTTGTAATTGTTTGGGTAATACAGAGCGTTCATTTTATCATGTAACCCACGTGACTAGTGATTTATTTAAAATTAGGGGCTTTCATTTTTTATGTTAAATTATTTCAAGATGTAGCATTAGTCACCAAAAATATTAGTACAATTTCCCCTAGATCTGTCATCGAGATTTGTTTGGCGTGATTTTAATTAGCTTCAATGCTTCCTGAGCACCAAACATTTTTTCAAGGCACCTTTTAAATACATTTGTTTATAAAAATGACATGCGCTTCTCTTCTTTTTTCCGTCGGAGGCATTTGCTGCGATGGAATTATTTGAACATTTTTTTTTTACATTAGGTTCTAAATAATATAAGACGTTGTGTTTATTTTCGTTATTAGTGATAAGTTGTATTAAATACAATTTAAAGAAAAGGATTATGTAAATAAAAACTGAAAAAACCAGCCACATATGTCGTAGTTTAAGAAAATTAGTTATTTCATTTTAATCATTATCAACTTGTCGTGTTGGCTGTCCACATTTATAGGTCACGTGGGTTTCGGGATTCAATGAAGGCTCTGCATGACTCTAATATATGTGACTGCTTTTACGATGTGATGGACGACAAAATCTTTGTCGTCCGAACAAAACTTTGAGCCTAGGAAATATAAAAAGTCCCTAGTGGCCAGGTCTGGTGAATACGGTGGGTGTTCAATCAGTTTGAAACCCAATTCATGATTCGTAGAACAAAACTTTCTTTTTCTTCAAATGCGGCTGTTTTTCCATAATTTTTGCCTTCAGTTTGTCAGTAATTATGCGTAGTATGCGCTTGTTATTATTTTTCCCTTTTCAAAATAGTCCAGAAAAAAACAGTCGCCATCACTTTCCCGGCCGATGGAACAGTTTTCGCCTTCATCGGAGTCGATTCACCGTTCGTAGTGCACCGTTTCGACTGTGCCTTGGTTTCAGGAGTGTAGTGGTGTATCGAGTTTCATCTACAGTTATTAATCGATCTAACCAGTCGTCCGACTTATTTCGCTTAAACTGCTTCAGCAGGGCTTCGGAAATCTTTATTCGAATGCGTTTTTGGTCTTGAGTGAGCGTTCTTTTGAGATTCCTACAGCCTCTACTATCTCTCTGACCAATTCAACGGTCGTCTCGCACCATTAGGTTAACTTTTTCAATATCATCGGTAGTGGTTGCAGTTTTTGGTTGATGTTCCTCGAGCTTCTTTTATACTAGGCTAACTGAAAAGTTCGCGGAGCGGAAATGATAAAACAAGTTTATAGTTCAAAAAATTACTTTATTCTTCCGTATATTCTCCAATTAATTTATTCCATCTCTGAAGTGATTTTCTGAAAGTCCTTTAAAATCTACAGCTGCTATAACTTCTTCCTTTGATGAAAAACATGTAGGAATTTTTTGAGGTTTGGGAACGGATGAAAGTCAGAGGGAGCCAGATCTGGTGAATATGGTGGATGCTCCAACAATTCGTAGTGTAACTCCTTCAATTTGGGCTGTTATAAGAACAACTGTGTGATCCGATGTATTGTATGGATGGAAAATTATTTTTTTCTTTGCTAAACCAGGTCTTTTCTCACGAATTTTTGCATCTAATTAATCCAAAAGGTTTGAGCTATACTGTCCTGTTATTGTTTTTCCGGTTTGAAGGTCAAATCCCTTTTTTGCATCCCAAAAAATTGATGCCATAATCTTTTTGGTCGATTTTGTCCACTTTGGCTACTTCGGAACTAAACAACCGGGTTCAGTCCACACTGCGATTTGTTGCCGAAGTTCAGGATCATAGTGGCAAACCCAAGTCTCATCTATAGTTACAAAACGACATTTCAAATCTATTTTATTCTTTCGAAAAAGATCCAAATGTTGGTTAGAAAATTTTACTCGAAGTCGTTTTTGATCAAAATATAACAATGCACCCATGCATGCATGGGCAACAATGCATCCTACAATGCAATGGCACCCAATTCTTTTTTCAAAATATGAAACACCCGTTCAGTTGAGATGTCCATGGTTTTAGTAATTTCATTCAAAGTCAATTGTCTATCATCCATAACCATATCATGTATAGAATTAATTATTTGTTCAGAAGTTGCACTAATTGGACGTCCAGAACGAGGATCCATTGCCATTGTTTTCGAAGCAGCAGACTCCCCTAATACATTTACCATTTCACTATGAATTTCCATTGCCCTTAAACCTCTTTTTGCAAAGAATTTAATCATTGCACGATTTTCAATATATTCCATTTTAAAAAATAACACTGATACGTTTACTTTGAAGCTGTTGATGTTGTACGAATAAATTGACAGATTGAATTGAAACGTCACATATTTCACACAAATCACATATGGAGGATTAAACTTCAAAATATAGTAGATTATATAGTTTTTACTGCTCTATAGGTGTCACTCCGCGAACTTTTGAATTAGCCTAGTACGTTGTATGTTTAAACTGATCTTGCAGTTCGTGTTCTTATCTTCTAATGTCCCTTGCAGACCCAGGCTCATCAAATTTGGCTACAAATTTGTATATTGTGCACTTGGAAGAAATATCTCTAACGCAAAAAAAATTGTGTTTTTCTACTTCACTTTTTCTTTGGAGCTATATGTTATATCATTTCTTCTAATAAGGGCATTAGCTTTACCTTTACTACTACTGTGTGGTCGCTATCCGATAAGTGAGATATGACAGGATCATCCTAACAAGATTAGACTAATTTTCGCCCGATTTAAGACATCAATGCTTTGATTTCAAAGTTGCTATATTCATTTTCTATGTCTAAGGTGATCACTGTGGAATACTTTCAATTTTTATACGCCTTTCTCTTTATATCTTCAGGGGCTTGCATGACCTCTGAGCGCGTCTCTGGTCGACTTTCCCTTTTTGAATCCAAACGAGTGAATGAGTAAGATATTTCGAGCTTCCGTCTTCATTTGTAATTTACTTTTAGTTGTTGCCTTTAGAAGTTTTCCAGTAGTATCCAGAAGGCATATTGGTCTATACGAATTATGAACTTTGGGCGTCTTGTCTTTTCTTGACTTGTTAATTTAAACCAATTTTGTCATTTTGCAAACATGTTGGAATTCATTTCTGGCCGCGTTGCTTGCGTTTGTATCTGAAATAATTCTGCTCGTACAACAACGTTGTCCTCTTTAACCACATTTTTTTTCATCATTACCGTTTTTAATTTGTATATCTTCGTTACTGATAGGTTTTTTGAGGAAATATTCGTTTTCACTGCGTTTAATTATCAAATTGCAAATTGAAATACTGGGATAAAGAGAAAACTCAGATACTTTCCAGATAGACGGCTGTGTGATAAGAAAGTTAATGGATTTTTTTAAATCTAGCCTCCTTCCTAGTAATGCTCCATGAATTTCAAGCCTATATAATTTTAGTTCTGTTTTGGCAGCTTAACAAAGGAACCATCCATAAAATCCGTACGCAAAAGGGGGGATGGGGTTGCCCCCCATCTGTCTTGTCTAACGTGACGATGTGACGAAGAGCGGTGAGGGAATCCGAACAAACGTGGTGTGACCGGACCCGACGTTTGAAAGTAAATTTGTGAAAGCCGAATTTCGATTTTTGTTAATAACAAAAATCTTATAAATAAATGAGGTTATTTAGAAATATTTTTTTTATTTCTCTAATAATCATAAAAATAATCATTTATTTGGGAGGGGGGAAGTATTTTATGGATGGCCCCAAAGTAGATAAGTTCGATATTTTTGTTATCATGGAAAAAAGGTGAATTTCGTGCTTTGATTAGAGGAAAGTGCCCAAATATGGAATACCATTTTGTTTTTGTGGCATAAAAAATACACTATCATGAATTGAAGGCTTTTAATTTTAATCATAGTTAGTCATATATTTTGGCTTATCTTAGTGACAGTCTTGTTTTTTTTTAATATTAATTAACACATTTTTTTATAAAATAATCTAAGAAACAAAATAGTAGCTATTTATGGAATAGATACCCCAATATGGAATATGAAAATAAGACAAAAAGTTTCTTAAACAAAAAGAGTAACACCTTTTTATAAGAGATCTTGAGACTTGGTAAACAAATAAAAATAACTTATTCTGATAAAATTAACATATTCCACTTGCAGAAATCACAAACCCAAGTATCTCTAGACCAGCGTAGTCATTATGTGCCCAGAGCCCACACAACAAATTTCTGATTCATGTTTCTCCTAGAGTATTTTCAGATACTCCAGGAGTACTATAGTCCTTGACAGAACATTTATTCAACGTCCGATCAGTGATGAGCTTGTTCTCCTATAGGGGCATCAGGCTCACTGTCTGTATTAAACTGGACTCCTCATAGTCTCCATCAGAGTTCAAGGATCTGCCTTAGTATTCTCTTTCCATTTCTTTTTGTTTCCTTTTTTTTTCTTATTCTGTTTCTTGGGACAATTTCTTTTCTTTTTCTATTTTTTTCCTACTTTTCTCGATGAAATAATTTTTATATGATGAAGAAGTGATTACTGCTGCCACAACAGCTTTCCTTCCTCGGTTAGAAACTTTCTACTTTTTTGTTGAAACTGGACTTATGTCATAAGGAGACACATAATCAAGAGTGCTACGATCAAGTCTGTAAGTTGAAGGTTCAGGTTCATGATGTGTTTCAAGTCTAAGTTCTGCAGCTGATCTATCATTTCATATAGAATTGTTACCCGGTGAACTAGGATTGGTAGTGGATGGTCCTTCTTTAGTCTAGGAGTTTGATTTTGTTGGTGTGATATTTACTGTACATCCATCTTTTACAACATCTTGTTGCGCAGCAATAAAGACAACATCGCTGCATATGTTTTTATTTAATGGCCATTTTATTTAAAGATGTCTGGTGGGTCTTCTTATGAAGAGTTTTACTTTATGACGATTCAAAAATAATTTAAACCATTTTTTCCCGACCATACCTGATTGGCCGAATGGATTTTGCAAGTTGTTACGTTTTGCCAATATATATGCCATTCTGCGTACATCTGCTCTCATGGAATTTGCTTTCCATTGTCAAAATATATTCTACTAAAAGGCGTTCAAGATATACGCCTAATATTGTTTTCCTACCTAATTTGGTGGCTGCTGCTTCATCTGCAGACTGTTCGTTTTTCTAACATAAGCGAAACAATGTGGTTCTAGGTACTTGAAAAATACTTTGCCGCTTTTAAATCACCTATTTTCTTTTCTCGAACAATTTTTATAGCTTCAGCCATCTTGTCTTCATTCCAATATTTTCGTTTTTCTTTTGAGTGTGTAGACTGCATTCTAAAAAAATAAATATAGCACTTTATAGAAAGATATATTCAACCACCAAATTATGAGAGCCTAAATATGGAATATTCCATAATTAGGCACTCAGTGACTGTCCATATAAACAGGCTCAAACTTGTTGCCATGTTTTACAAAAAACAATAGCTACGCAATAAAACGTGTCAAAACTATCAAAACAAAGATCAATACAACACGATAAATGTATAATATATTTTTTTTTACAAACTTACTAACGAAAAATACTTATTTTCTACATACCTTGAAAAGTTTTTAAGCACCGACAAAAAATTAGTGCGACACTAAAGTGGATAATTGAGATAGAAGATTGTGGTGCATTTCATCTTGAATTGATTGTTTACGAGAAACAGTGGTATTCCATATTTAGTTACATTTCTCTAACCACTACATTTTGCGTGAAAAACTAATCGTGCAAACCTCATATTTCATAGTTCATTAGTTGTTTACTGAGCTTCGATGTGGTCGAACCAGCATTAGTGACGGCTCCGCACTCAGAACGCCCCTTTGAGGTTACTGCTGAGAAAATGGTCAACAAAAATCGTAATGTCCTGTTTTCCGATCGCATAGTGAACATTAGAGAGATTGTTAAGATGATAAACTTCTTGGACGACGTCGTATGGAATATCTTATACGAACATTTGGACATGAGAAATCCATTAGCGTGATGGGTGACACGTTTGCTCACCTTCGGATTAAAAGATACTCGAAGGCGTTTCCGGCGAAAATGTCGTGACCACTGTTTTTTGGTATGTCTGGCATTATCTTCATCGACTATTTGAAAATGGAAAAGGGGATTACAGGAGAGTGTAGTGCTGCACAATTGGTAAAATTTTACGAACAGTTCATAAAAAACGGCCACATTTGGCGAAGAAAAAAATACTTCTCTGCAATGACCATACCCTCGCCTATTCGTCCGCTGTAGCAATAGAAAATTTAATCAATTTGGACTAAGAATGGATGCTACATCCACCCAATTATCCGGGCTTGGCCCCCTCCGATTTCCTTCTCTACACAAACACGAAGAAACGACTTGAAATAATTCATATTAAATAAAAATATTATCGCCGAAACAAAGGACTATTTTGTAGAGTTCGACAAGTAGTACTTTTTGAACACAAATAATTATCTGACTTTTTACTCTACCCTCGTAAGTTCTAGTAAAATTTTGATCGCTTCATTGATGCGGCACCCAAATATCGAGTTTTTTGACCCGTCCAAACTTTCGCAAATGTCTCGAAACCATTTTGTCAATTATGTTTAGTATTTCATCGATCTTACCTGTCGTTAAATAGCGATCGCTATCAATCATAACCTTGATTTTATCAACGTCTGTGGTGACAGGGCTATAGAGCATTTTCTACTAGTTTAATCGTTTACAGTATATCAACAAATTTTGCTATGCGTTGTAGCATAATATTTTTGCAACTTAGATCAAATGGGATGTTGCAACCTAACATTTATTAATTGATAATTATAATGGCTAAGTTAATAAGTTAATATATAGAATTATCAAGATTATCACTTTTTCAAAGTTATTCGAAACTCACAAGGTGTTATATCCGGCGAATGGCAAGCTTAAAGAATGATATTCCTTAAATTTTACATAATAATCGAAAAAAAGAAACTTAATATTGTTTTCAGGTATTCAAATAATGTAAGTGTTGCCATACACTATCGAAAGTCTGTGCAAAAATAGTGCTGGAGTGTATTCTTTGTGTTCAAGGCCCTCTTTTATTGTTTCTGTTAATGGTTATAGGTGGTTGTATGTCGAGTCCTCTTATCTTCAGTTATTTACAATTCCTTGTACTTAATTTTCTTGAGAATCCTAGCTAATATTCAGGGAAGACCAATTAGTATATCTCGCGATTATTGTCTAGTCTTTATTTGGTTTAAGGAACAGTATAATTCAGCGGTGTATCCAGATTTGTGGATTGTATCCTAAGCAAGCCTTGAATGTGGTTTCTAAGCATAGCAGTAGTTTTCTGCTTGATTTCTTCAGAATTATGTGTTATTTGGTCCTGAAAAGGTGCTTTTTTGGATTCTTAGGATATAATTATTGTTAACAGCTCTTTCGGTGATATTGACTTTATGCCATTCTACTTAATTCAGTATTTTATTTGAGATTGTGGGTGTTGTTGGCTAAATACTGTTCCTAAGTAATCAACAAAGGCTAAACATTTTTCTTCGTCTAAGCGGAATATCATGCAGTTGACCGAAATGGTGAGAATTTCTTCTGACTTGCGTAAAACGTTTCCAATGATTTCCCATAGTCTCCTTATAGACTCAGAAACAGATATTATGTAGTTACCTAATTCTTGCCTGATTGGATGAGATTTGTAAGTTGTCCATAAAATTTTCTGTTATACACAGTATGTCGAAAAAATAACGGAACTTTTTAAATAAAAAAAAACAATTAGGTATTTTGCCAAAATTATTTCTTTTTATTCAAAATACATCCCTTCCGCATCAATGCACCGTTGGACACATTCAACCAATGCTAGCATACATTTTTGATGTCATTTTTCCAAATCGCCTCAGTAACCCTTGGACTTCTTAGACTTGTCTGTCATAAAAGGTTCCTTTCATGGCCAGCTTGAGTTTCGGGAACAGGAAATAGTCATATGGAGATAAATCAGGTGAATACAGAGGATGTTGAAGCATATATACTTCTTTATTTTGCCAGAAATTCACGAACTATGACGATCCTGAGAGATGCTACATTATCGTGCTACAAAAAGCAACGTCCCGGCGCCTGATATTCAGTCCTTACTCGAACAGTTCTCTTTCACTAACGCTTCATAACACCCAGATAATATTCACCGATGATATTGTAACTTTTTTCACGAACTAATCGCAATTTTTGTTTTTTAGCCGTCCTGGCTTCGTGTCGTCTTCCAAAGCATCACGACCGTCCTGGAACCGCTTATACCACTCGAACACACGTGTACGGGATAAACCATTATCACCATAATCTTTTTTATTAATTCAAATGTTTCGGTAAACGTTTTACCGAGCTTGAAACAAAATTTAGTAGTAGCTCATTGTTCCATCATGTTTTTGTGACGAGGTGACGAAAGGTACTGTCACTTGTTGACAATCCGTTGATGAATTCTAGTGATTGCAGTCTTGTTTTATAGAGGAGGTATAAGTTTTCAGATTATATATTGTTTCAATCGATGGCGCTAGTAGTAGTAAATTTAAAGAAATAAATTTAAAAAGCTCCAATGGTTATACGTCATTAAAATCTATGACGCACTCACGTTACAATGTTGCCACATCGACACCAAAATACCCAGACTTTGGCTTTTGCATCATCGATTAAACTGTAAATGAAAGAGTAACACGAACATCTTTTTCTTTAAAAGTTTTAATCAAAAATCTGTTTCGAAACTTCTGCTTGTGAACATAGCGGCTTTTCATTTACTTCACACACAGTTTAATTATTCACTATCACTAAAACAACTTTCAGCATCTGAATCGCTGTTCAAGTAAATTATTAGGGGATTAACTTCTAGTCTATCAAATACTCTTTCACGATTCGACCATCTTTCAATCTCTTCTTCTGTGTGTCTGATGTTGTTTATCCAGACCTGTGGTGTAATTGTTGATAAAGCTTCTTTCCATATATCCAAACAGTTATCAATCGTCCTTTCATCTCGACCTATATGACGATTGTAATAATTTTTGGCCGCCCTCCATCAATTCTACAGGATTGAATATGCACTGATAAGGGGGAAGACGTAACACTTTGTGGCCATACTCTTCAACCATATGATCTGCCACATATATTTTTTAGGCTTGTTCCTAAAAAGGACATTATGAAATTTTCAAAAGAAAGATTATGCTTTGTCAGCCATTCAGCAATTTTTGGTTTTGTCCCATGTACTAGTTGAAGGTTTATCCCTCAGTGTATTGTGATATGGTGCATTGTCCATGACAATAACTGATGGCTCCTCCAAGATTTTCAACAGCCTCTTTTCTAACCAAAACAAAAAGTTATCTTGATTCATTTCTCCATGATAATCGCCTTTTGTTTTAGAAGAGAAGACTAATTCCTAAGACCTCTGGAATAAAGCCATTCTTGTTCCCAGCATGAAAAACAATATATCTGCAATAACATGTTATTATTGACACGTCTTAAAATAATTATTCATGACAATATAACTTTAATGGCTCCTAAGTATTAGGTATAGCACTTCATTTTTCCATCAACTTTTGTATTCTTTACACTTGTCTTGTTGTCATCTTTGATTCGTCTTTGATATTTTGATACATCTTTAAAAATTGGATTCGTTTAAGGACAATATCTCATCAGACTCTTACGTGGATTATCCTTACTCCATTTGAAACCAATTTCTTGCAGAAGTGTATGACGCAAAGTTTTACATCTATCAAAGAGCTGCATGGTCTTTCGGTTTTTCATGAATACTTTGAAGATTAAGCGTTTGTTTTGAAATAATTCAATAAAATTTCATAAAAATACAATATTACCATGTAAATCTACTCGCTTTTTTTTATACATTTCATAGATTTGATTGCGAATTGAGCCAACATCAAGATGATCTAGATTAGTTACTCGTTTTGGATGTAGACGCTTTTTCTTCCATGATTTTAAGATTTCGTTATTCTTCAACTTTTTCGAAATTGCACTATCTGTACCAATAGTAATATTTAGTGCAGATAAAACCCGGTAAAAAAACTCCAATTAACCATAAGACCTACTAAGTTATTAATATGTGTCCCTCTCATAGTGTTTACTAAAAATAATCCAAAACGTTTCAGAACATGAAAATGAAAGATTCGACGAAGAAGCTTTTGTTAGGCCGGCAACACTATCCAGAATCACAAATCTGAATGTTATATTGACAGCGAATTCACAGAATGTGATCCACCGGCTCACCGTATTTTTATCCTATTCTAATAGGATCAGAGGAAGAAGGAAAGAGAGTGTGTCGAGCTTTAAATGATTTTTTCTTTCTTATGTATTTAAATTGGCAATAGATTTCTCTAGACTGACGACGTGCAACCATTATTTCCCCGAATGAACTATATACCTCCACTTATAATGAATTCCCCCTCTCTTTCGGATTATATCCGAATTCCTGCAAGGGGCCAATAGTTATATTCTCTCTTAATCTTCACCATATACACAAAATTGGGTCAAAAATGTATAATTTTATTGGATATACTTTTTTGTATTTTATTGTCTGTTTGGTCATATTTTATATCTATTAAAAAATAAGACCTGATAAAAGTATAATTTACATAAACCAGTACACGTTGTGTAATAAATATATTATGAGTGAAACTATTCCAATAATTACGTATGCCATTGTAAATAAACTATTAATTTAGCGATATTTTGCATTTAGTATTAATTTTTCGATAAAATTACATTAAATTGCAAAGCAGTTGAATAATTTTCACTTTCACATACCAGATTGTATCCTAGATTGTAAACAAGTAACCAAATGTTGTCGAAAAACTGTAATATATAGAGTTAGCAACTATGTTCTTGTGATGTTTCTTCTCATCTAAAACATTCTGTCACATCTGGTCGATGATATCTTGGATTTTTTTGAAAACTTTCTTAAAACTGTACTAAAAGTTGTTTAGTTTTTGATGCAAAGAATCTGATATGAATTTCATTTTGTTTCCTTTCACATTTTCAAATTATTTAACACGCAGACAATTTTGAAGCGAACGAAATACGTGGTAGTATGATGGCCTAAGGTTAGATGAATATTTCTCAGGGAGCAAGACTACCCAACTAAGATTCAGTAATCGTTATAAAGGGTCCAATAAGAGTGTCTGAAAAAAATATACATAATACCTTCATCCAATATAAAATGTTACAAAAAAAATCTGATTTATACAAAAGGGATGTATTAAACAAAATCTTAATTCTAGATTAACAAAATAAAGGTTAAATACAAAGCTTGAATTACCGATACTCAGTAATTTCTTCAAACTCAGTTCCCTTCCAAACTTCAGTAATTACTGGAGATTTTTTTTCTTTTTGTCAGAGATAGTCCCATATTTCATTCGAACTCGACCAATTTCAGTATTGTCAGGTGCTGATGTTCTATTCTCAGTATGAAGGATATTAACTTTTCTAAATGGAACTGAATCATGTGATTCTTTATGTAAGTAAGAACCATTCTCTTCGACTCTTATCAATTTTATACTATCCCTAAATCTCACTGGTTCATTAAGTTCATCCTTTTTTCTATTAATCAGGTGAAGTTTTTGTGGTAGATCACCGATCTTTCTAAAATTTTGAGCCATATCAATAATCTGATTTTTTCGGCTAGCCTTTGAAACTTTTCGGTACTTATCAGGTATTAGTATAGTTTTGTGTTTTCGTAATACTTTTTTAATTGTATCAAAATCTCTATCGGAATCCAAGTAGGTGTGTCCAACTTCTGGAAATTTGTGATTAATATAACGAAAGTATCCCTTCATAAGATATTGATTCAGGCAAACCATGTGGAAACTCTTCTTTTGACCAGCACATGAGTCTGACCAGATGATTATTAGAGAACTACATATTTCCACACTTCCTCTGTTTGCCATATTTTCAGTCCAGGTACATAAAGAGGCTCTTTCTTCTTTCTGTGTTACAATATTCTTTTCTGTGTTACAATATGTATCCCAAAAATTGTAAAACCACAATTGTCGAAGGTAAAATGCTTTAGAAGTCTGTGTGGTCTATAAGTTTTGTTTTTTCTTTGTCCGCTTTGAAAGCTTTGCTGCATAATTTTATTTATGTTCTTCGTTTACCGCACCTGCATCACAAGTAATGCATAATTGGCACGTTGGCACGTAAAGTCGTTAACTTTTTGGCCTATTTACCCTCTGTATCAGTAATATCTGAAGAACTGCTTAGGTCTTCATTGTTGGGCACGTATTCAGCCTCTCCATCGCTGTATCGGAAGTCAGAATTAACTGCTTTAGATTCTGAAAAAAATCCATATTCTAAACCCGATATTCTATGTTGTAACTTTCATATATACTTACAAAACACTAACAAATTACATAAATTAAAACAACATGCAACTTCAAACCTGATATGTAAACAATGACGTAGTTTAAGTGGATAAAGGCGCTATATGCGTTATGTAACACTTTCAATCACCCAACCAGTAACAAACATTATATTTGCTATGTATGAATCTATTGATATGATATTATATGTGCTATGCCCATATCACCTTCTTCCATTCTTTTACTGAGAAATAATGTAAACCCCCAAAATAATGTAAGAAATGTGTAACCCCCCCTTCATTCATATGCAAATACCGCCTTCATTAATTGTTAAATTAGCACTGTTGATACAAATCTCAGTGACTAATGGTGTCAAGTGAAAACTGGGTATATAACACCTTCATCTAATGAAAAAAAACTAAATGTTACATACCACCTTCATCCACTCGTGTCTTCAATTGTTATTTTATCTTGAAGAACAAATCGTGGCATTATATTTTGAAAATTATCCCATTCAAATGTCCCCCTCAGCTTCGTTGGGTGGAATGCATTCTGGAGACCCAGTTTTCGATTACTCTTACACACATATCCTGCGGTATATTTTCAATAGTGGCGTGAATGTTTCGTTTAAGGTCAAACATTCTTCAGGGTTTATTTCTATAAACCCACATAGAATAATATAAGGGCCTGAGATCGCATGAGCATGGTAGTTAGTTAACATTACCATTTCGTGAAATAACGCGTCCAGGAATTTTTTCTTGCAATAAATCGATTGTCTGGAAGGATGTGAGAAGCCCCACCGTCTCGTTGAAAGTAAACATGTTTGTAGGCACATTTATTTGTTCAGACCAAATATATTCTGTTAACACATTCCTATCACCCCAAAAAGTGGTAACCCTAATGAAGTGGTAACTCTTGAATCACCTGTGAATCACACAAACCAATTATGCCATAAGTGCGCTTTGACGGAAAAGATTCTTTTTTTCACAAAGTGGGAGGTTTCCTTCAAACTGCTTTAAAGCCCAATTTGCTAATGTGTATCATTCTATGGGGAATTGACATAATGTACAGGACACAGCAGTATATAAGTCAAAATTACATTTCAAACAGTGCTGCCGTTATTACGTTTCAAAGTTCTGACGCTCTTATTGGAAAACTCTATTTGGTTTAAATATTCTTTACGACTATTTAGATAGCTTGTGCCTTCCTCGGAAAACGTATAATTTATTTTTGAAAGAAGTCTACCTCATTTACTATGTTTAGCAGTAAATTTCTACGTAATCGTTTGTACAGGTTCTTTAAATACGTTACTATGTTTCTTAAAAGAATGTTAATTTTTATATTATTAATAGTCGTCGATTTTTTTCGCAAAATTTGAGCGTTTATTTCTATAACGAAATAAATTACCTTAATATTCAAAGTATTGGCCGTTGTTAGCTATTACTTGTTTCCGTTTTTCTGTCAAAGAATGAATTCCGAATGAATGAATTATGTTCAGACATATACGATTTGAATATAGTGTTCTGTAGAAGTTTAGATAGGTTGAAAAGGTTGGCGACCCCCTGGTCTATACCAACAAATATATTAGTAAAGCCATCTTTTAGCAAAAATCAGCATTATTAACCGAAATATTATATTTATTTTAAAAACAGTATTTATTATAAAATTTTATATTTATATTAATAATTTTTGATTAGATTGTCTTTAAACAAAATTACAAAGAAAGTAGGTCTACGGTGAAATTCCAGGATCTCGAAGGGCTTTTTCTTTGCCATTATGGGGGAAACATTTTTAGTTGTATTTTTTTGTTTTTCAGTATAAAATCTTATTATGCCATAGGTTCTGTCCCTTATACATAAGTGTTTAGTTTACAGAAAAACAAACAAAGAGGTATTAACTTTACGACGATTTCATTTCTTACTTTACCTTTTGCTGCCGCACGAAATACTTTCACGAGTATTGAAGCTGCTTCTTTCGCCAAATCAGCTTATAGGGCCTCAATATTGCGATGAGGATTAGAATAGGTTTTCTCTAAAATATTCGACAGCGGATCGAAGTCCGGACTTCCTGACCGCAAATCTTTAACGCAAATCTACAACGTGTAAATTTCGCTTTGTTGGTTAACGCTGAAACTTGCAGAAAGGTCCAATATTTTCCTGCAAACAAGCTGTTATTAAACGGCCATACTACTAGCTTCTCCAGAACATCGCTTTGCTAGTTTGTTGGACGCGTTTTGACCCCTTGCTCGCAGAAGTGCAGTTGAATGAAGCCGTCGTACGACATTCGTATGACAAAATCATCATTGAAGCCGGATGATAATCTCTTTCCCCTTTTCCAATTTTGTCAACATCTTCTCAGGAGCCATGAGCGTAAGCTCTGCCGTTTTACCTGTGGAATTGCTCTTCAGCAGTGAAAATTATTTCATCTGTGATAATGATTTTTTGTGCCTTCGTATTCGTATGCCGCTCAATTAGTGCTTTCTTTAACTCTCGTGGATCTTATGTTACGTAGAACTGCGGTCAATCGTTGTTCGGTAAATTTTCGGTAAGCTCCAAGTCCTAGGTCATATTTAATGATGTGCATGATGATCCTCGGCAATATTTTCATCTCTCGCACATGATTTTATGTTTTTGGAGCGGTTTTTTCCGAATTTTTCAGCGACCGCTTTTGTTTATTACACTTGTACAGCGCTATAACAACGATACGATTCCCTTTGTTACACCACTCCATGTTTACTGCTTAACATATAGGGACAAACTGAGTTACTTACATTAGTGGCACTTGAAAACATTCTCACGCTCGTCCACTGTTGGGGACAGAATTTATAGCATAAATAGATAGTCTAAGATCCGAATTAAAAACGACCTTGACCCGTCCGTTTAATGGATGAAAAGTATTTTATATCAAATTTAATATGTTGAAAAATATATCGCGAGTGGGTTGGCTAAAAAAATCATAGCCAGACTATGAGTAATTAAAAATTCAAAACTGACTTTTTTTAAACATTGCACTCATTTGTTTAAGAAATAAATTTTACCAATCGAAACTATGAAGCCTATAGAATATGCAAACGGTAGGTTGTCAATTTTTTTCCTGTCGTAACTATTGAGTTGGCAGGTATAAACAGGTAAGTCGATACTAGTAATTTACGCTCATCTGTTTAATAAATAAATTTTATATTGTCTTGTTTGTCTGCGAAAAATCTGTTCTCTCGTTCATTCCAATGGGCGAACTCCGCGCAGCTGCAATGCTGCGTCCTCTTCTACCGCACCGAATAGTTTACTCAAATCTATTTGTCGCACATTTTTAATCAAACCAATATTTTTCTTTTTAAAGCTCGGCAACTGGAATTCAAACGAGATTTTTCGCAGACAACCCCATATCATCGTATTCGCAATAAAATTACCCTTATTTTGACATAAGATTTATTTATTAAACAGATGAGCGTAAATTACTAGTATCGACTTTCCTGTTTATACCTGCCAACCAAATAGTTACGTCAAGAAAAAAATTGACAACCTACGTTTGCATATTCTATATAGATAGACTTCATACTTTCGATTGGTATAAAATGTATTTCTTAAATAAATGAGTGCAATGTTTAAAAAAAAGTCATTGAATTTTTAAATAATCATAGTCTGGCCAGGAATTTTTTAGCCAACCCACCCACCAATATATTTTCAACATATTAAATTTGATACAAAATACTTTTCATCCATTAAACTGATGGGTGAAGGTCGTTTTTAATATGGATCCTCTACTAACATAATTATATGATTTGGTCTCTTATGAAAACTTTCCTTGAGTTAAACATTATCATCTATCATTATTTGTCCTACTTTTGACTTTGAGGTTTTTTCTCTTCCCTTTTCTAAACAAGCTTGAAAAGTTAAAAGACCTGTTTTGAATTCAATCATTTTTGAGAAAATTGCTTTTGTTTTATTTTTAATTATTCCACATCACAGGATCTTTTTTAGTTACCTGATAATGTTAATTAGATCAAATAGAGATAACGGACGATATTTACACTAAATTCCATGCTACTTTGTGCGTCAAGGCCGCAGATCTAATTTTAAAATTCTTTCCATTGTAAAATTGGCGTGTTTTTTATCGTTAACAGCGTAGAGCATCATCTCTTTCATAGGTAATAGTTTTCATGTCACATGTTTAAATTAGTTTAAAATCCAAGAAGAAAAAGTTGTTTCGTGGCTGGTGTTGGAAAAAAGTACATTAAAAATCAGCGTCGTGTCGTAAAGTGAACTACGAAGCGATGATAATCCCGAATATCTGGCCCTTCAATTTGAATTTGTGAGTATGCTACAAAAACATGTTTTTATCAGGAATGATTGATTTAATTTTCTAAAAAAAAATGATTGATGGTTTGCAGGGAAAAAACGCGAGTGTATTTATAAGGTGTTTGTATTAAAAGATGGGCATTTTCATAAGATTTTTTAAATATTTGGCATCAATTAGATTTATAGTAATAGCAATATTAGGTCCTCAACTTAATTCTTGGTCTTTTTAACTACCTCTGACATTTATTGATAAAAAAGTAATACAAACTTAATCTTCGAAGTAATCTCCCTCATTTTCTTTTTCATTTTCACCACCTTTCAGGCAACTTTCGAATCCCAGAGATAAAAAAACTTGGTGATTTTGATGTGATAAAGTCATTGAGGCTTTTTTCAACTTAAGAAATGCGAAGCAGCTATCAACCAGGTGATGTTGCAGGGATCGGAAGAGATAAAAATCCAAAGGGGCTAAACCTGGACAATCCAACTCGGTGATTTTTTCCAAAGTAGTTTTTGATGAATACGGCCATGTGTTGTCCTCAAGCAGAAGATACTTCTCTTCTTCTCTCACTAGTATAAGGTCTAAGCAAAACGTGCAAACTCATAATACACGACGTCCAGCTGATGAAAATGGTTTTAGTGTTTTTGAAAATATTCTCCGCGATGATCGATACACTTTTGCATACGATTGAACCAATTTTCATTGCACTTTTTCCATTCCGATTGAGGTATATGCATTTTGCAATACATGCATTATGAACGCATCAACTGCTTCTTCTGGCGTCGAAAATCGTTGACCATATTCTTCACGGACGGAAACAAAAAGAAATCATTAGGTGCCAAATCAGGACTGTACGGTCAAATATTGAGTTGTTCGGTCCGATGTATGAGAGTTCGCGTTGTCATGGTGAAGAAGTACCATTCAGAATTGACCGTTCTACGATTCTTTAGTAGCACTGTAACCAGATGCCCATTTATAACAAAAAAAACAGGCGACTATTTGCTTCGAAGTGCTTCTTGCGCGAACAACTTTTGTTGGGTTTGACTCATTTTAAAAGACCCATACAGTCGACTGCTATTTACTTTCGGGCTCATACGTATATATCCGAAATTCGTCACCTTTGTAGATGTTATATGTGGCTTTTGACGCACCACGATTGTATTTTTTCAGCATTTCTTTGCACCAATCGACACGAGTCTTTTTTGATCGATTGTCAAATTATGCGGAATCCAACACGCACAAATCTTTTTCACGGCTAAATGTTCATGTAAAATCTTGTGTATGCTTGTCATATTAATGCCCAGGGCTGCCTCAATCTCACGGTATGTCATATGATAATCTTGCTTTATCAGTTCACGCACTGTATCGATGTTTTCTGGCATGATTTTGGACGAACGACGGCCACGATTGAATTCACTAAACCAGTGATATACAGCGGTTTAAGATGATGCTTCATTGCCAAATGTCGATCGATGTACTGTTGTTGAGATAATCCACGTCGAAAGTCATAGCAAATCATTACACGAAAATTCTCACGAGTTAATTCCACTTTTTGATTATTGAAATTAAATTTTCAAGTCACTAAGCAAGACAAATAGCGTCCGTATGGACGTTCTGAGTACGTATACAGTCAACAACGTCAAACTTTACGATGCATATATCCGATGACGCCTAGCAACACCATTGTTGCCAATTCTGGATACATAAATACAACGAACATCTTTTTGGCGTGGAAATTTAGTTTTGCCGCACTGGTTGATAGCCCACCAGGATTAATGTGGAAGACCCACTTTTCGTTACAGGTCACAATCTTGTGCAGGACGTTCTTTTTCGTGAATTTCAGAGAACAATGACCCAACAACATTAAAACATCTACCCTAATTTTCGGCTGTGAATTCATGACGACTCTCGTTTTTATTTTTTTTTCTAGCTGATGTAAACATTTAGAAATGGCTTGCGGTATTACGAGTTCCTGTCCGAGCTCTAACTGTGTACGACAGTTGGATTGTATCTTTGGTTTCTACTTCACCTTTAGTTTTTTGAAAAACCTATTAACTGGCGAATCAAAAATGTTGAAGATCTGTCAAAAGGTATCTGACTTACCCTGCTTGATTACTGTCTTTGAAGATAGAGACACTATTTCTGCACTTGACTGGGAACTCTTACCCCACCTGCCGTACTCAGCAGACCTGGCCCCTTCCGACTACCACTTGTTTTCATAGATGTCTCACGCACCCAGAAAACACTTCAACAGTTACGGAGATGTCGAAAAAATGGCTTGATAACTGAGCCGTATCAAGATATGTACAGTTTTTCTGGGAGGGCATCGACAAATTGCCAGAAAGATGGGAAAAAAGCGCAGCTAGCGATGTCGTATACTTTGAATAAACAAACACTTTTTTTATCTTTCTTCCAAATTAAATGTTTTTTTTTTTTAATTAAGAATTAACCGCCACATCTGATATACCCGATTTCTTAGCTAAAAGAAAATATTATGGCTCCCGAACAACCCTCATATTCGCCATATTTGCCTCCGTGTGCTTCTAGCTATTTCCAAAATTGAAAGGAAAATATTTCGAAACGATTTCGAGCGTCCAACATTCTTCGATTGCGTGTTGGCAGGCGTTCAAACATTGATTCGGCTAGCAAGGAGTATATTTTGAATAAGAAATAATGAAAACTATCAATAAATAACGATTTGTCTCTCATTTGGCATCAGTTATCTTTCACTTTAGACTGGATAGCATGTCTGCTTTAAATTGAGACAAAAATATCAGTATTACCTCAATTATTCATGCGGTTTCTTTACATTAAACAAAATCCACCTCTAGTTTAATTATCCTTTAGGTTTCTTAATTATTAATTAGTAACAATTGCTTAGCGCCACGGTGTATTACTATAATTCAGTGTACTATGCTTTCTCTGCTTTTAATTTACACTTAACTCACTGTATTTAAGAAAAATCCTTATGTGGATTTATATTATTAGGTCCTCAATGTAATTGTTGATCCCCATGTTTAATCGACTGCAGAACCTATTCCAATCAGAATTTTCTCCCGTCGTATAGTTACTTCAAAGGACTATCTTTGTTTCAAAGCGTAATATTCAAAAAACAAGGAAAATTTGTGACATTCTCCACGAAACCCTGTGCAATTTTTCACTTTTTCACGAGATATAATATGCAAGCCTACTGTGAATATACACAACATAGATAGTAAATACACAAACAATATAATCTTTGTTGTACATTGCTAAAGCTTGGACAAAAACTCGGAGTAACGTTAATCCCGCTGGGCCATTAACCAGTACCGCCAAACTAAATATCCACCCTAAAAAGATGTTACTGTGTCTGTGGTGGGTGGGGTCAACTGAACGTCGTGCATTCTGAGTTGATCCAATCTAGTCATAAGATAACTGCTGACCTGCTGACCAGTATCAGAATTATGTTGGTGACGCTCTGGAGGAAAAAAGGCTTTATACTGGTAAAGGAAGAAGGGCATTTATTTGGTTCAGGACATCGCACGATTACTTACATCAAAAATGACTGTGGAAACGATTGCCGAGTTGGGCTGGGAGATTTTTTTCACACCCGGCGTATTATCCAGACTTGATTTCTTCGGATTTTTATCTCTTCCGATCCCTGCAAAACCATGAGGTTGATAACCACTTCACATCTGTTGAGGAAGTCGAAAATAACCTCAATAACCTCAATGACCAATCACATCAAAACCAATCACATCAAACCACCAAGTAATTGTCAAAAGTAGTCAAAAATGTCGAAAATTAAGTTGAGAACCTTATAGTATTATGTGGCAATCATCTGCATTTTAATCATCTGACATATGACAGTGATTACAAACTCGATACATACTTCAAAAATTACCGCACTAATAAAAAAAACATCAATTGTATTAAAATTAGTTTAATTTAATTTTAATAAAAAGAAAACCGACAATAATACTGTAGAACCGACCGTTGACCTGACACGTTTTAACTATTTGCAGGTGTGGCAGTCTCAAGATGTCGCACCACAGCGATGATAACATGCTCATCGCAACCAGCGACTCCTTCTGGGAACCGGGGAATTACAAGAAAACTACGAAAAGAATCGAGGACGGATACAGATTGTGCACGGATTTGACGACACTCGCTAACGAAAGAGCTGATATCGAAAAGAACTACGCGAAATCCCTGAAGGCATGGTAAGTTTTTAAATGATTAAAAATATATTTTTCATAATACCCACACTTTTTTTTATTGTCATTGGTATTTTAAATAATAGTTCTTAACTTTCAACTATAACTTTAGTTTTCATCATATCCTGCTGATGCTAATATGGTTAACGAAATGCAAGTCGAAAGACTACAGAAAGTGACAATGATCTTTGGTGGTCCTTAGAGTGAATGTCTGTTAAGACACTATTTTATCCATCTTCTTGTTCCTCCTGTTGCACTGTGGCTCGTTAGTGAGTTTGAAGTTATATCTCTTCTTCCATTTTCCATTATCTTTCACGGCACCAAAAATACTTCTGAGTATTTAGTGCACGCATCTTTTTTTATTATAATCGATTACCTAAATCATCGATCAATTTTTTTATCTATACTCTACGTCAGGGGTCTCCAAACTTTCCAGCCTTACGGCCATACTAATTACTCTGGTAAGTTCCAAGGGCCAAAACCGTTTTAATTTTCCTGCCATTATCTATAATTTCTAGACTAGTCGCCGAATACGCGCCCTAAACGAGCATACGTTGCTAAATTCGCTGGTCGCGGGCCAGATTGATGACACTGGCGAGTCGGATTTGGCCGGCGGACCGTAGTTTGGAGACCTTTGCTCTACGTGAAACCGACAGAGCATTTATTTTAAGTATTGGTGAAAACTTTACCTTAATACATATTCCCCTCTACGACCCAACTAAACCTCATATATTTGTCTCATATCTGAGGCCGTGGGAAAATTCGCAGGTCTACTGCAAATTTTCGTGGATAGATGACGCTAGACGATATAACCCATTATGCTTTACTACGTAGGGCGAATACAACCTTACTTTTTGAAATTCCTTCCTGAGAGCAGTAAGAGGGCTCGATAGAGTAACTATTTAGAGTAGTAAAAAATTATCTGGAGAAATATTACCCAATTTGGGTGTAACTAAGTGAACCAAAACCCATAAAAGTTTATTTGTCTGAGGTAACCGATACTATATAAAGGGTGTCTCAGAATATTTTTCGTTTTTTATATATAAAAATAAAACATCAGAATTAATTCAAACTTGTTTAATTGCTGTTAAATTACAGTAAGTGCTATTACTATCCGCTTCTTCACATTCATTTAGCCTGGAACTGAAATTTTCAATCACTCACTGGAGCATCGCTCTTGGAATCGCCTGGATTTCGTTTGTTATTCTTTGCTGTAAAACATTTAAGTTGGGTGGTAATGGGTTGAAAACCTTGCTTTTAGTAGCAAGCAAATAGCCCCATAGGAAAAAATTAGCAGGTGTTAAATCTGGACCCCTCGGTAGCCTGTTGATTCCCCTCGGCGACTAATCACTCTTTCCCCCGCTAACTGTGTTTGGCGCGTAACACTCAAAACAAAAACGCAAAACATTCTGAAACACCCTTTATAACAACTCTGTGTGTACATCCTGTGCGACTAAACAATACAAAACACTTTTCGAATATAGTGCAAATTTAGACTGAGCTCGATGAGATTTACCTCTAAACACCAAATCACTTTTTTTTAACTTCTCGACGTGCGTTTCGCTAATCATGTTGGCATCATCAGGAGATGATTTAATCTTAGATTAAGTAGAATTGCAAAATTAGACATAAATCTTAGTTCTTTTATCCAGCAAGTTGCTTATTCACTGTATTATGAGCTAAGGAAAGTCCATGCTGATTAGTAATCAACAATAAAATAATTATAAACAATAGAAACTAAACAAAAACGTAATGAACGTCATGGATCAAGCCTTGTATTTGCTAGATATAGCTCTATGGCTTTTTTACATGTACAGCTCTACAGGCCTTTAGGGCCTTTGGCTTGGTTTAAAATCTGCCGCCAAACTACTCAATTCCCACTGTGTCACACCCATTCTGGCCAAATCCTCCTTCACCTCATGTAGCCACGTTCTCGTTGGTCTGGTAGCTTTTCTATATGTCCTAGCCAAGCTATTCACCGTGCTCTAATGATTCACGTTATTGAGGCTTCTCCAAATACCGTTATTATTTCTTATACCGTTATTATTGGCCCTTCTCCACTGATTCTCCTCCTTGATATCACGCTACTCTCCCACGCCTCCAACATTCTTTCACTGCTATTGGTTAAGGTCCAGGTCTCCGCAGCATATATTACAACTGGTCGCATTATTGTCTTATGAACAAGAGTAACATTATTGTCTTATGAGCGAAAGTAAGAACTTTCGCTGTTCTTGATATATTCTTGTTTCTCAGGAGTCTCTACAGCATCGCTGCATATTTACTTCCTTTTGCTATTCTAGCCTTAACCTCCGCTTCCATTCCATGTTTGTCTGTAATAGTTGAGCCAAGGTAACAAAAACGATTAACTCTGTCGAAGTGTAGTGTTTCTTCTGCTACTTTAATTTTCAGCCCTTCCTTGCACATTTCGTCTTTTTTAATTCTCATTTTCATATATTTTGTTTTGTTTGTATTTACTCGGAGCCCGAATCTTCCTGCTTCTCTCATTAATCTTTGAGTTACATTTTTCATTTCTCCCAATTCTCGTGTTATAATTGTTACATCGTCGGCGAAGGCTAGACATTTGTGTTTTTTGTCATATATTAGTCCTGTTCGATATATCTGACTTCTCCTCAGCACAGCTTCCAACACTAGATTAAACAACCAGGCAGACAGTGGATCTCCTTGTCTGAGGCCCGATCTTACTTTGAAGGATTTTGAATGTTGGCCATTTACTTTAACTAAGCTGACTGTATTTTCTATAGTCATTTTTGTTAGAGCTATTAGTTTTCTATTAACCAATAATAAATTAAACCAATTATATATTAATAATAAATTAAACCACATATTAACTAATGATACCAACTATATGTGATAATAGTTGTTGGGGACAGATATCCTGACTTCAAGTTTATCTATAAGAATAATAATAAAATGTAAATGTTTTGTGTTTGTTAAAAACAATGGCATCATTGTTTTGATGATTTTTAAACAGTGATTCATTGAAAGAGCTCATTTGCATGTTGATGTTACGGACAATTTTAGAGACTATAAAAAGCAATATTAATAAATATAAATAAGTTTGTTGGTTCTCCAAGTTTAATAACTGTATCTTACAGAATACTTTGCATAGTAGAGGGTGATTTTTTTTGTGCATCCGAACTTTAAATTGAAATAAAACAACAAACAAATTAGATACCTTCAAACTATTTATTTTATGTGAAATTACATTCAATGGCATCAAGTTTGAAAAGGATTTCGGACAAATGTTCGCCGCAGTTATGTCTGTTTCGTTTTAGACCTGGATTATTTTCTTCAACAAATTGTTGGTAGATATGAAAAATGGATTCTATACAGCAATTCATATAAGAAAAACTAGTGATTCATCCGAATACAACCATCTTTGCCCACTTGAAAACCAGGTATTCATCTTAAAAAGCGTAACTGTTAGTGTGGTGGAATTTTATAGGAATTATGCACTAATATGTTCTGAATCCTAAGGAAACCATAAATGCTGAATATTATTGTGCTCAGATCGATGGACTAAACATGGTTAAATTTGATATTCTGCAGCATGACAATGCAAAAGTTCAGACTGCCTGAATCAGCAATAGTTCATACTGTCAGAATTCAGAAAAACAAATCAAAGAGTTAGACTGGATAGTACTGTCTCACCCACCGGATTCTCCTGATGCTGCACCGCTAGATTACTATCATTTTAGATCTATAGAATATTTTCTTCGTGAAACAAAGATGCCAGTGAGCCACGATTGCACTATTGGTCACAATTTTAAAATCGTGTCACCTTTCTCACTATTTCTTAGAAATTTGGCCACTATTGTCACTATTTCAGTGCTCAGAAGTGATTAAAATAGGGGACAAATTTTTACCTCGACTCGCTTACTCCGCTACTTACTACGGTAAACTCGCGTAGGTAGGGGACAAATTTGTCCCCCGTGGAATCACTTTCTTATATGGTGTGCGAGATCTAGTTTGGCTTTAGATTGTTATAAATCTATGGTAAATGTGTAAGAAAATCAGAGAATCCAAGAGATACTGTGTGGTATACTGTGGTGGATACTGTTTGATGAACAGCCTTGAAAGATCCTGCCTTCTCTGCAAAAATAGCATTTATTATTCAGTCTGCCAAACTTTTTGAAACGTTTTCAAAATTGTTTTAGAAGTCAGAGCCTATAATTTACTTTCTGTATGATGAGTTATGCTTTCTGTATGTTTTACTCCTTGGGCGTTTCTGCAAAATTGAGCTGGTTTCTACTAGTAGAAACTGCCCCCAAGAAGAGTTTTTCACAAATAAGGACAATTTGATTCCTCTCAAGAAAGGGGACTGTGGTGAAAGGCCTACAACATTTTTGAGTCAGTGTAAGGAAGTGGCCATTCTTCAATTTTAGTTGGGTACCCAGAAACACTACCAAGCTGCCGCGAGACACTTACTCAAGAAGTCAGTGTTGGGTAAATGGCCTGATGGGAAACACTTGAGATGCCCTCAGCGTGATCACATTAAGGACTCCGGTAGCCCACGCAGTATCGTCCTTGTTGTAAACATACAAGATGCTGCGCTTCGACTTGGATGTCGACGAAGACTTTCTGAAGGACGAGTGGCGATTCCTGCAACTTGAAGTCCCAGCTTCTAACCCGACATGAAGATAGACCATTACTGGTGGCAAATATTTTCCATGACTGGACCTAACAATTAGCCGAAGTTTCCCAACATTTCCAAAGTGGTAAATGCTACTTTACCCATCGCCCATGGTAAAGCCGATGGTGAGAGAGGCTTCTCATAGTCAAAGCAGCAACTGCAATCGAATTAAGCTCGCATGAAGGAGCGTCTCTTCAATGCGAAACTGTGGGTTCGAGATGGGCTTAACATGTACGATGGTCGGCCAGATTTCGTCCCCATGACAAGAAAGCTTCTGTTATCTGGCCGCAGCGCGTATCGGAAGTATGAAATGTACATGCAAGAGCAGCGCGATGAAGAGGCGGTACGAGCCAGAAAACAAGCCGAGGATGAAGAATAATGCCGCCAAAGGGAGGCGAATGAGCAACAGAGAAACAATCGCGAGTCTCGAAAGTAAACTCAAAGAGAAGCAGGGGGCAGAGACAGGACAAAGAAAAGCCGCCGACCAAGTATTGGAAGACCCAATCAAAATGCTTGCAAATGCATTGAAGAAGAACAATATGGTAGTGGCGAAGGTGGCTCAAAGAATGCTAGCAGGGGCGAAGGCTATGAGAGAGAGAGGGCTGAGGAGTATGACAAGGAAAGTGCGCCACTGCAAAAGAATGTAAAGAGAAAATCAACAACTTTACTTCAGAAGTTATTTTAAAACCACACCGGCAAGAGAAGATAGGGTCCCGAAGGCCATCAAAATCCTGGCGACACTAACTCGGCCCCTCTGCCTTAATTTGATAATATAACAATAATAATTGTCATAATCATCATTATTATTAATAATATAATAATATTTGTTTTAGTCGCAGCGTAAACGTCGAATAGTTTACGCGCGCTCGACGTTACTTGTGATTCTGTTCGCGATAGTATTTTTTGCAATAGCGTTTAACAAAGTTAGTATTTTCTATTTTTTGTTATTAAAAATGACTCGTACGTGAAGACCAGGTAGTGAAATTGACAAAAAAGCAAAAATGTATTCGACATCAAAAAAAAATAAGACATGGCCTTTGACACTTTTTCGTTTTCTATATATTGCAGGAATAAACGTCACGGTAATCTTGAGGGCAAATCAAGTAGCTATAGAAAAAAGGCGAAAATATTTACGTGAATTGGGAATGCAGCTGATAATAGAGTATGTATAGAGAAGAGCTATTATGGCCACCGGATGGTACATTCCGCGAAAAATTAGGGACCACTTAAACATAAGTGACGTAAAGTCATGTAACGAACCAGGCATAAGTTCCAGTGCATGCAGAGTAAGCTGCAAAATATGTCCTGCTAAAAAGAGGAGACAATCCAGATACAGTATAATCTGAGGAATATTTGTCGGAATCACACTACATTTCTTTGCAATGAATGTTGCCGTGATGAAGAAGCTGTTGATGAAAAAAACTAAATCTAAGATAACGAATTAAATAAAGGCAGATAATAAAATATTTTGTTACTATTTCATTGATCTGATTATCAGACTTATTAATTTTATAAATTTGATTAAATTATACGTTTAAGTAAGTTTTGCTGCTAAATTTTTTCCCAATCCAAAGAGAACGTGTATACGTATAATTAAACTTAAAATTAAGAGATAAATTCAGGTAAATAATAATTAAATTTATAAATTCAGTTTTATTTTATATTAGCTGACCCGACAGACGTCCTGTCCAAATTTCAATAAATATGTTTGTGATCGGTTTTTTCCTTAAAACTTTTCCAAGACCATAACGAACAAAACAAAAAATGAATTACGCATATCCATCGTTCAAATGGTGAGGTATGGATTTGAGTTTATACAAAAATCCCATAGAAAAAAGCACTTTCACTTTTTCCCAAATTTTCCAATTATCGGGGCTACTTTTCTAATTTTTCTTTCCCTAAAAACCCTATTCGGACTATTACGAACATTAAAAACGAACATTTAAAAATAATTAAATCGCCTTTATTATATTTTACATCATGTGTTTATGATCATCTGTTTGTATGATATGTGATGTTAAGTAAGATCAATATAGATACAGTTAATAAAAGTTTATACATATTTCAATTCAGTCATTGTAAGGCCGATAACATATCTAGAGAAGAGTGGGGAGAGAAAAGGGGCTTGAAATGGTGTAACGTAAGTTGGTATTTGCAGGTCGAAGAAATGGAACGACATAATTGAAAAAGGACCGGAATATGGGACGACGGAAGCTGCATGGAAGGGCGTGCTGGGGGAAGCAGACCGACGGTGCGATCTCCACAATAAGATCCGCGATTGTTTGACGAACGACGTCACGAACAAAATAAAACAATGGCAAAAGGATACGTATCACAAGGTAAGTACGAAGATCATTCGAAAAGTTCTTGCCCAGACAAAGAAAACGGAAGTTTTTTTGTTATTTTGCAAGAAAATCTTCTCTCAGCGGGTTATTTCTGGATGTTAGAGAAGAGGAAATGATCGATAAACAGCTAGATCCGCCGCATGTAATAACAAAAATAATAATCTTTCTTCAGCACTTAGCTATTACACAATGTTGTTATTACAATGTTACATTTGCAGGTCGAATATATATATATATATATATATATATATATATATATATATATATATATATATATATATATATATATATATATATATATATATATATATCTACACACACATACTGCGGTGGTCATAGAAAGAGCCGTTGTAATAAAAGACACTGTTTGACAAATAAAGTTGTAATAGCATACACCATTAGTACAAAAACTATAATATAAATATATAACAAGAAAAGGAAAATATAATATCAAACTTAGTTTTACAAAAACACTATAACCATAATATTTTACAAAAATTTAAAAAAAAACATTAAAATTTCATAAAAATAAAGCCATAAAATTTATAAAGCAGTAAATATTGTTTCTTCAAGTTTTGCTGTTAATTTATCGACATGTTTTGTTTATTTCAAGCCTTCAAATTAAAGAAATAAATAGAACAAACTTGGCTGAATAATAATTTTGTTAGAAATAGGTCGTGGCGTCCATTGTATAGTTGCTGAAAGAGTGCAGATTTTAACATTGCGGAAAGAAGCAAAGTCACTAAGGGAAATTGCAAGGATTGTCGGAATTCCCTAAAAAACAACCATTTCACGAAAACCGAGGTGCTATAAGAAAAACGACACCTCATACTAAAAGGCAGATTGTCCGAATTTCAAAAAAACGACCCTTTTAGATCGTCTACCGAAATTGAAAGTGAACTGGGGTTAGAACAATTCGAAGAAGGCTTCAAACAAGTAACTTACACGGTAGAGCAGCCGGAAAAGTCGTTTTTTTATCCGCTAAGAATGCAAAACAATGTTTAAAGTTTACCCAAGATCAGTTAAATTGGGATGGTGACCAAGAAATGACGCGATGAAACAAAAATAAATTTAATAGGTTCTGATGGTAGGCGATATGATAGAAGACCCCCCAACCAAGAATTATTACCAAAACAATACTAGAACTGTAAAGCATGGAGGCTTTAATAAAGCTGTGGGCAGCTTTTTTATGGTATGGTTTAGGACCAATTTACTGGATAAAAAAAAACATAAATCAAAATAGGTACATTCACATTCTTGAGGGAGTTATGCTGCCTTTTGCAGAAAAAATATGCCGCTGGTATGGGTATCAACAGGATAATGATCCGAAACATACTGCTAGGAAAACGAAATAATTTCTTAGTGACAATTTGGATTTATTGCCGTGGTCTTTCCAATCGCCGGACCTAAATCTCATTGAGAATTTGTGACTGATCTCAAGAATGACGTGGGTAGACATAAAATAAGAAACAAGCTTGAACTTTGGAAAGTGATTAAAAAACAATGGGAAGCTATACCATTAGAAATGTGTCAAAGACTTCTAAACTCTATACCCAAAAGATGCGCCGAAACTATAAAAGACAAAGCTCATAAAACTAAGTATTAAATGTTCAAAAACATTTTTGTGTTATTTAATACTTTTGTTAACTGTTAAATAGTATGTATTGTGCTTGTTTCTTGGTTGGCTCTATTTTTATGACCACATTTTCATGTTCTTTTTTCTAAATTTTTGTTAAATATTATTTTTACAGTATTTTTTTTAAACTAAGTTTGATATTATATTTTCCCTTTTTTGTTATATATTTATATAATACAGCTATTGTACAAATTATGTATGATATTACTTTATTTACCAAACACTGTATTTTATTGTAACGGCTCTATTTCTTTGGCCACTATATATATATATATATATATATATATATATATATATATATATATATATATATATATATATATATATATATATATATATATATATACATATATGTATATATATATATATATATATATATATATATATATATATATATATATATATATATATACATATATATATATATATATATATATATATATATATATATATATATATATATATATATATATATATATATATATATATATATATATATATATATATATATATATATATATATATACGCATAAACTAAAACGGCATTCGGACATGGTTCTTCCAAAGAGTAAGCCACCGAGTGATTTATTGAACAGTGTCTCTGTTGATAACTGGTTTGACTTCAAAGCCGCAGCTAAGCTAAAGCTCCTCCAGAGTAACGTCTGAGTAAGTTGATTTATTTTGATTTGTTGAAGAGTATCTATCATGCTGGACTGAAATTTCTTCATTTGCATGAGTTAAAATAATGTTCCAAAACTTCAAAGGTTCTATATAATTTCTACAATTAATTGTAGGCCCAGGTTGGGAGTAAACAATATTTTGTTTTGGAATTTTGGATTTGTCATGGAGAATGCTTTTCGATTTCCACATAAAAACAACCATTTTTTCCCAAAATGTATTAACTGGAGAATTTGTTTCATTATATTCTTGTTCACACCCATCATCATCTTCGACTTGTAGTCGTATTAGAGAATCTGTTTCATTATTTTGTGTACCCTTGATTTAAGGTTGTTAGTAATGCGTCGCTTCTTGGCGCATTTAGCTGGCTGCTGTTGTCAGAGATGTCTTCAGAGTAAAAATCCAAATCGCTCTGTTTATCTGCACTGATGTGGTCTTCTTCCTCGTTGAGAACTTCCTCTAAAATAGAGTTTTTCCATTGCTTCTGTAGTAATAACTCCAATAAAAATGCTTTTACAGACTACTTCAAAATAAACTATCATTTATTTATTTCGATGTCCAAAAATAAAGGAAATAAACATGGAATTTTTGTAAATGTTTATATCATGTAATATTATGAGAAATAGGTCCAAATACCTCAAAAGGACCTGTAGGTCCAAATACCTCAAAATGACTCACCACGAATAGTCCGTTGTTGGGAATCATGAGTCATTTTGGCATATACAAATATATGATTATAGGTAACTATCCATAAATTTGAATCACTATGTTTACGAGATTATAATATAGAGATAGAAGCAATCTACAGTCCTCTCACGGTAGCAGCTGGCTTGTTGGGAGCAGGTACATTGCGTTCGCTGCCCATCCCCACTTATCAAACTATATGAGTCAAAATGACTCATGGTTGCCGTTCTAGGGTTAAACTTTTTGTTTACAATATAGCCAGAACATTTTGTTGCTGCTATTCTTTTTAACGAATTTATTTCTTCCTAATTGTTTATACTTTAGTGGTGAAACAATTAAGAGTGTACTAATTTTATACATGTTATAGCATACCAACTAATAAAATATGTATTTATTTTGTTGATTCAGCAAAACTTAGTCAATTTCCTGCTATATTAAAGTATAAACGGGTCGCGCTAAACACTGTACTTCTGAAGAAAGACCTTTCATTTTGTAATCGAGAAGCGAAAACAAAACAAGTTTTATGCATTTATTATGAATGCCCAAACCATCACCATGTGTAAGTGGTAAAGTTTTGAAAGAATAATATATGATTCAAAAACAACCAAAAAAGAATGGTCGAAAAACGAGTAAAAAATGAATAATCGTATTGTACTCTAGCTTTGAAGGATATTTTTGCTACCTCTGCCGTTATAAGAATCTGTACGGTAGAGTTTCCCGGAACGTGCCGTTTTTAATTAAACAGATTATAAAGCAGCAGTTAAAATTTGCTAAAACTAGTGAAGATTTCCAACGTAACTCGAAAAACATTCTTTTTAGCGATGAAACCAAAATTAATTAATTTGGTTCTGATCGCAAATTATATGTGAGAAAACGTATTAATGAAGAATTCAATCCACGTAACACTTTGGATACAGCATGGTGGTGGTCCAATATTTTGAATAAAAAAAATATGACAAAAGAAATTTTCTTAGGACTCAGGGACAACATTACAGTGGGTCTACCAACACGATAATGATCCCAAACATATGGTTCGTGTGGTGAAACTGTGGTTGGAGAGAAAACATATTAAAGTATTTGAGTGGCCTTCACAGTTCTCGGATCTAAATCAAATCGAGAACCTGTGGAAATAGTTAAAACGACGTCTTGCTGGTAAAAAATAGCACCCAAGAAGACATTGTGGCAAGAAATGCAGGCAGCTTGGTTTTTAGTATCTTTAGAAGCATGCCATTTTCGTATGTTTACAGAAACGCTAACATCGACTGACATAAAAGACTATTAAACAACTGAGCATCTAATATAGCTGAAATTTTCAAGGTTATCTTTCAAAGTAGGGGCAATTATTTTACCAGAATATTTTAACAAGTAACGCCATCTTCACGTTGAGGCTGGAAACTTTTCAGAGTACCCTCGTAATACCATGTATGTATTTTAAATCAGTAAAGTAAATATAGCTCATTCAGGGAAATCATTGTTGTACGTCATAAAAATCTATGACACACCCACATTACAATGTTGCCACATCAACACCAAAATACCCAGACTTTGGCTTTTGTATGGTCGATAAAACTGTGAATGAAAAAGTAACACGAAAAGTCTTTACACTCCTCTTGTTATCATTTCAAGGTCCCAAGCAGAAATTCGTCTTTGATATTTTGAAGTTTCATCAGGCCCCTACGTGAATTATCCTTACTCCATTTGAAACCAATTTCTTTTAGAAGAGTGTGACGCGAAGTTTTACATCCATCAAAGAGCCGCCTCTTATTTAGTTTTTCATGAATACTTTCAAGATTAACTGTTTGTTCTGAAATAGTTCACATCAAGATGATATAGATTAGTTACACGTTTTCGATGTAGACGGTTTTTCTTCGGTGATTTTAAAATTTCGTTATTCAACTTTTTCGAAATTGCACTAACTGTATCAATACTAATATTTGGTGCAGCTGAAACTCCCTCAAAAAACTCCAATTAACCATGACACCTACTAAGTTATTAATTCATACCTCTCCCACAGCGTTTAATGGAAAAAGAGGAGCCCCATTATCTGGTTCCTGTTCAAAATAACTGATAAGTGACGAGACAAGTTGCTTACACTGACTACTTAACGATTTTGGCACACAAAAACAGAAACTAAACCAGAAAATTACTAAAACGCAAAGAATACAGTAAAAATAATCCAAAACGTTTGTATGTACGACTCAAAAAAAATCAGAACATGAAAATGAGAGATTCGACGAAGAAAGTTGTGTTAGGCCGGTAACACTGTCCAGAAGCACAAACCTAAATGTTCTTGACGGCGAATTCAAAGAACGTGATCCACCGGCTCACCGTATTTTTATCCTATTCTAATAGGATTAGAGGAAAAAGGAAATAGAGTGCTTCGAACTTTAAATGATTTTTTCTTTCTTATAGATTTAAATTGGCAATAGATTTCTCTAGCTTAATGACGTGCAACCATTGATGACATGAAACACTGAGTGAGCTAGAAGTAAAAATGAGTTTGAATAAATTATATTAATAAGATTGCGCCACTTCTATTTTATTGACCACCACAGTATGTGAGATATGTACATCATCACAAAACAGTGTTGCTATCTCAACTTTGTCAATAGAGTCAACGTTCATAGTCTCAACGTTGTCAATAGAGAAAATTTACCGACTATACATATCTACGAAATAATTCCACGTTTTCTTTATTTTGTATTTTGAGAGTGTCTGTTATTTAAAACTTTTACTTTCTTAAGAAGTATTGATACAACACTGAAGGCATAATAATGGGCCAACATCTACGTGAGAAAACTTTTAACTATCCATATTTTTTTTTCACTATTACAACGTTTTTGCAACCATTCAGTTACGCCTAATCTTACATAACGGTTGTCGGGATGAATTTTAATGGGAAACGAGTAAAGAACAATCGAAATCGAATCCTCGATTGACCCAGTCTGTTATGTAATTGTAATGTCGATTGTCGATCGCAAGGTCGTTGAAAATAGGTCGTGTTTTTCTTTATAGTCGATGATGCAGATCAAGGAGAAAAAAGACATGGACGATGCCTTCAAAAAAGCCCAGAAACCTTGGGTGAAATTGCTACAGAAAGTGGAAAAAGCCAAATCCGATTATCACACGGCATGCAAGACGGAAAAATCTGCTGCGAATCAGGAAAGAAATGCTGCTGGCGATACATCATTTTCAGCTGACCAGGTAAATTATCACTATTTGTTATATATTTGTTTTTAGCTTAGTAGTTGGTACACGTGATATTACGATCTAGAAGGAGATTAATTAATTATACAGTGTGTCCAGGATAAGGGCTTACCATCCCCTTAAAATTTTTATTTCTGGAACGTTTTTCATAAACTTTTTTGTTGGATAGATCTCGGAAAACGGCATTAAGAAAGTATATCACATGTTTTTTTTGCTAATATCATGGCAAACTGTGTCAACTTTTATGGCTCCCATTTTCGAGAAGTACTATCATGAATTTTTTTAGAGCAAAACTAACAACGAATTCTTGACCAGCACCACCTTAAACCAAACAATACCGATTTTTATGGTGCCCCGGATATTTGAGATGTTTGTATTATAATTTTTTTAATAATTACATGTACTTTCTGTTATTAAAAGTATGTCTGCCATGAAAATCAAAAATTGTAAACTAATTAACAAATGTCATTTTAATTGATTGATTTCTGTTATAGTGATTTCAAATGGCAATAATGATTTATTTAGAAGAAAAAGTAGAAATTATAAGATTAGTTGGTGATGGCACGCGAACTTTTCGCAAAGCAGCAAAATAATTTAATAGAAGACATCCTGAACGAAATATCAATCATATTACAGTTTCTTGCATAAACCAATATTTTAATCAAAACGAAACTATTAATAAATTTCCTAATCAACATCATTCTCGTGAATTTCGGGCAACTCAATTAGTTTTCGATTATTTTAATGAGAATCCACACTCAAGCGTTAAGGACGCTAGTAGAATTTTAAATATCCCGCGAAGCACTACCTGGTCATGCTTGAAGGAAAATAACAGGACCAAAATTTCTTCAAACACTTGAAGTTGGTGACACTGAAAGAAGAATGGAATACTGTTTATGGTTACAAGGCATGTACAGACAAGATCCTACATTTCTAAAAAATATTTTATACATAGATGAAGCCACATTTACGACAAATGGTATCGTATCATCACAAAATATTAGATTATGGGCTCAAGATAACCCACATTGGGTGATACAATGTAAGAGACAATATTCTAGGGTGAACGTCTGGTGCGATATTTTAAATGCCATTATTATTGGACCATATATTTTGATGGACATTTGAATGCAGCTAGATTTCTTAGTTTTTGCAAAATGAGTTTGGTGGTTATGATGATGAAATTGATGCGTTGCCTCTGAGTTAGCGGTATAATTTACACTCACAATTTGACGGGGCACCCATTCATCATGCAATTAACGTAAGAAAGTGGTTAAATAATAATTTTCCAAATTGTTGGATTGGGCGAAACAGTCCGGTAATTAATTGACTGTCGAGATCCCCGGACCTCACGCCTCTTGATTGTTTTCTCTGGGGGACAATTAAATATAAGGTTTATGTTTCGAGGCGCCAAACTCTGTCTTCCGAGATGTATCTAACAAAAGAAGATTTATGAAAATCGGTCCAGAAATATAAATTTTAAGGGGGTGGTACACATACACACACACACACACACACACACACACACACACACACACACACACACACACACACACACACACACACACACACACACACACACACACACACACACACACACACACACACACACACACACACACACACACACACACACACACACACACACACACACACACACACACACACACACACACACACACACACACACACACACACACACACACACACACACACACACACACACACACACACACACACACACACACACACACACACACACACACACACACACACACACACACACACACACACACACACACACACACACACACACACACACACACACACACACACACACACACACACACACACACACACACACACACACACACACACACACACACACACACACACACACACACACACACACACACACACACACACACACACACACACACACACACACACACACACACACACACACACACACACACACACACACACACACACACACACACACACACACACACACACACACACACACACACACACACACACACACACACACACACACACACACACACACACACACACACACACACACACACACACACACACACACAGATATATATATATATATATATATATATATATATATATATATATATATATATATATATATATATATATATATATATGTAGTGGTAAATTTTCTTGGACTCCGTCCAATGAGACAGCAGTAACTGAGTGTCATCAGACACCCAACCGTTGGGTTCCACAATCTCATGTGGAACACACAACAACCTGCGTCTCCACCTAAATGAACACTTTTGTTGGTTGCTTGACCGGGAAGGAGCCCACCTATCCCTTCAACTGGATGACATATGTTTCGTCTCTCGAGGTTCAGACTCTTTAGGGCGCCGACATATACCATACCATCAAGCATAGGGAGTCCCTATACACAGCCAACAACCCATGTTTTCGCCGACCTCCCGTCGGATGGCGTATATATGTAGTGGTAGATTTTCTTGGACTCCGTCCAATGAGACAGCAGTAGCTGAGTGTCATCAGACACCCAACCGTTGGGTTCCACAATCTTATGTGGAACACACAACAACCTGCGTCTCCGGATTATATAAACTATTAGTTTCGTTGTGGTTTGGTTGTTATTCAGCCTTTAGATTGTTAAGGAAAGGTCCGGAAATTACGGAGTCCCAGCGAAAAATTATTGTAAATTTAAGAAAGGAGGAAAAATCATTTCCTGAAATTGCCCTAGTAGTGAAGAAAAGTCGGATTACTATGCGTATTGTCATAAATAGATTTGAACATGCTGACAATTTTAAAAATAAACCGAGAATCGGACGCTCGTCAAAACTGTCGGAGACAGAACAAAGAAAAATAGTGAACGAAATAAAAAAAAAACCTCATACTTCAGGTTCTGAAATTGCTTTCATGTTAGCAGAAGAAAATAATAAGCATGTTCACCCAAAGACAGTTCGCAGAGTTCTTCATAGGGCATGGTGTAATAGTAGAGTCGCCAGAAAAAAAAACGAATATTAACAAAGTGAACCGGAAAAAGCGCCTCGATTTTGCAGATGCACATTTTAATGGCGATAATGCGTATTAGATAAGGTCTTAGGTAAGGTTTTAGATAATTTTCAGATGAAAGCAGATTCAATATTTTTCACTCAGATGGCACAGTACATGTCTGGAGAAAGCCGAACATGGAATTAGAGTTAAAAGATTTCCATCAAACTGTTAAACACGGTGGTGGCAGCCTCTTTTTGTAGGGTGTATGGCATCAGGGGAAGTTGGAAATCTAATAATTGTCGATGATATTATGGACAAAAACGTATATTTAAACTTTTTAAAAGAAAACTTATAAAGTAGTGCTGAAAAATTAAAGCTAAAGAAGATTATTATTTCCAACAAGATAATGATCCAAAGTATACAGCGTATATAGTGAAACAGTGGATAGTCTATAACGTACAGCAATTATTCTCTAAATACACCTCTTATGTATCCAGTCTCTTGACATCAATTCTATTGAGAGAGAATATTTGGAGGGAATTAGACAAACTGATCAGAAAATGTCACATTTCAAGTAAACCACTACTTAAAGAAATACTACTGCAAGAATGGAATAATATCCAGCCTAATTATACCCAAAATCTAGTTTATTCAATAAAGAGAAGACTTACTGAAATCATAAAAAGGAAAGTTGGCCCTACGAAGTATTAGTTTTATAAACATATATTTTTGATATATTGTGCCAATACTGTTCACCTATTCTGAAAGGTTGAATCTAATTTCTGTATATTTTTCTGTTCTGTTTAGAAAGTTTTAATTTGTTTTTTTAAAAAATAAATGGATGGGTATGTACTTGTGTTTATATTTTAGAGAGAATTATTTTAAATTTTCATATGAAATACAAATTAAAACTATTTTATATATATATATATATATATATATATATATATATATATATATATATATATATATATATATATATATATATATATATATATATATATATATAAAATCAGCCAGTAGAAATAAGAATGAAGAAGACCTAAAATACTGGAATCTAAAATAATGAAAAAAATACTTTGCCCATGTTACCATGGAGCTTTCGTTCATATTAGGATTATTCTTCCGGGTGTCAATCTCTTCGTTTGACATTTTTTTTTTATGTATAATGACGTTTCCCCAAAATCTCATTTTTAGAAGTTTTTGCCCTCTCGAAATTGTCCACCAAGAGGGCGACGACTTGAAAATTAGATGATGAGAGAATGAGCTTGCTTAACTGTGGATATATTTAAGAAACCCTTCAGATCTATTTAGCGTTGTTTTCTTGTAACCTGGTGTTTCTTGTAATCTTCTACGAGGACTAATCAAAAAGTTTCTAGATTAATAATGAAAAAGCAAAACCGTTTTTGCCTTGTTTGATGCACTTCTACCAGTTTTTATCCATTGCTTTGATAGCGATCTTGGTGTTTCGACACTTAAAACTATTGTATCTTTTAACAACTGACGTTTTAAGAGTCGTTTAGAACAAAATACACGATGAGCCGCAAATAATGTATACTGCTAAGATTTTCCTTACGAAAAAACACTTCAGTTTTATGATAAATACTAACCTCTTATAATTATACCAGCATATTGGCTAGATCTGATACAATCAGAGGCACCTATATTAATTCAAAAATGCGTTTGGCATCACAACACTAACACAAAAATGACAAAAGCCTTCTAGAAGATCAACGTTTAACAGAATAAACAAAAGATAAAAAATACATATTACTTTGCAAATACAACGGCAGCAATAAAAATTACCCAACAATAAAGTCACGTGTAGCAATGTAATAAACTAACACTTCTATGTTATTAGTTTCTAGCACTAATTTATTTTAATTTTTTTTATAGAAATCACAAATGGTGAGTTTAGTCGCTTGCTCATTCGTTTTTTTTATGTTGCTTTCTTCTCTTCAATATTTATGATAAATACTAAGCTCTTATAATTATTCCAGCATATTGGCCAGATCTGATACAATCAGAGGCACCTATATTAATTCAAAAATGCGTTTGGCATCACAACACTAACACAAAAATGACAAAAACCTTCTAGAAGATCAACGTTTAACAGAATAAACAAAAGATAAAAAATACATATTACTTTGCGAATACAACGACAGCAATAAACAATAAAGTCACGTGTAGCAATGTAATAAACTAACACTTCTATGTTATTAGTTTCTAGCACTGATTTATTTTAATTTTTTTTTTATAGAAATCACAAATGGTGAGTTTAGCCGCTTGCTCATTCGTTTTTTTATGTTGCTCTCTATTTTTTTAAACTATTTATTTTTTGTGCATTTTTGGTATGTTTTAATATTCACTGCCCTTTTATTGTACCTATAATTTTCATTGATTATTATTTGACAAAAACAGAGGAAATATATTTTTAATACAGGGTGTATGCTAATTAATGGTACACAGCAAAACTGTGGATTTCTTGAAAAAAAAATAATGCGATTTAACCCAACTTACCTTAGTTCAAAAGTTAATAGTAAGCAAGATTCAGGGTGTTGAAGTTATAATTTTATTTTAAATTTTTGTCAATAAATTTTTTAAACAGTATCTTTCTTGAACGAAATTTGGTAGTGGGGGGGGGGGGGGGGGGTTAAGATAAGAAATTTAAATTTCTCGAAAATTTGTATCTAAAGTGTATAGGGCGCTGTTTGCGATATTTTTCTGTTTAAAAGGTTACAACTTTTTTGCGCCTTAGTGTAGTCGCGTTTTTAATGAAAATATTATTTTGTCCACTTTGTTTTACGTAAAAAAGGTATACCTTCAATTGTCGCTCTGAGTTACCATTTTCTAGATATCTACGTTTAAATTGTTCATTGCACAGTTTTAAATTGCGCTTTTGAAACATTACATTTGCGTTTGCTTTTCCTTTTTTGTCTTAGTTCTAGAGGAATGTTATCTAAATATTTGGGAAAATGCGTTTGAAAAAAAATAAAATATAGTTCGCCATTTAATTAGGTGGTAATTCGAATGGACCATTGAGTTTTAATATATATCACCATAATCACCAATAACGTGTAAACGTTGCTTCGTCTGTAAACAGTTTTTTTAACATGGGGTTGACATTTTGCTGGGTATGACAGAAACGAGCAAATTCCAGTCTGGCTGACAAATCAGCTTCCAGTAGATTATGTACAGGCGTGAAGTGAAACGGATACAGTCCCTCCGGGTGAAAAAATTTGCATACAGTGGACTTGCCTACCCCAACTCCCAGAGCAATGCGTCTTGTGCTCACTTTAGGGTTTTTGGTTACGCGAACCATAATTTCTTCTTCCTGGTCGGTGGTTAGAGTCTTCGGACGACCTGCGGAATCTCGTTTCGGAGATCTTAAAATCCGGCTCTCTTCGTCATGGATACGTTTCCACCAAATATATTCGATTCGGCATTTTGCTCTTGACTTAGGTGGAAATCTTTGAAAAACTATTTTAGTATAGTGTGTTAAAATTATTATTATTTGAAACTATTTTAGCTATTTAAATACTCACAATATTAAATATTAACAATTAATGCAAAAGTCGTCTTGATGTATTTGTTTTAATCATAGTCTACCTACTTTAAGAAAAGATCTTTTAGATATCTAGAAAACGGTAACTCGGAGCGACATTTACAAGGTATACCTTATTTACGTAGAAAAGATGGACAAAATAATATTTTCATTAAAAATGCGAATACAATAAGGCGCAAAAAAGTTGTGACCTTTCAAACATAGAAAAGTGTCGCAGACAGCGCCCTCTACAATCTACATAAACATTATCGACACATTTAAATTTCCTATCTTAAAAAACCCCCCACTGCCAAATTTCGTTCCAAGAAAGATATTTTGAAGACATTTATTGACGAAAATTGAAAATAAAATTATAACTTGAAACACCTTGTATCTTGGTTACTATTAACTTTTGGACTAAGGTAAGTTGAGTTAAATCGCAATATTTTTACCCAAAAACTCTGCAGTTTTACTGTGTACTATTAATTAAAGGACACCCTTTATATTACATTTTATTCAAACTAAAACTGATTTCTATTTTTTTGTTGAGTAATAAATATATTTCACTGCAGCTGCAGTACTTTATAAAAAAAATATCTTTTGTTGGATAGTGTATGCATATAATTTTGGACCCAGAGCATTTTTAACTATTATTTCATGCATCGGCTTTTATTAATAAATATTTTTTAATAAAATATATTGCTTCATTATCATCCAACAATTATCAGTTTTACCTTAAGTGTAAATCATATGCAGGTAATCTAAAAAGAAGTAGCCTGTTGTAAACGGTTTTCCAATAAGAGTGTCACAACTTTAAAATGAAATACAAGGATAACTACAAGTGATAATCCGATAATTTGTCGACTCCGTCTGGTGGAATGCATTCTGGAGATCCATCCAATTTTCGATTTTCACACATATCGCACAGTATCTTTTCAGTCGTGATATGAATGTTTCGCTTGAGGTCAAGAATTGTTCGGGGTTTATTTGTGTAAACCAGAGATTTAAACTAACACCACAACAACAAATAATCCGAGAGCTTGAGATCGCATTATCTTAGTGGCCAGTTGACATTACCATATCCAGAAATAATGCGCCTAGGAAACTTTTCATGCAATAAAGCGATTGTCTGTCGAGATACAAGTCACGTCATCTTGTCGAAATAAATATTGTTTATACCCACAGTTATCAGTTCAGGCCAAATATATTCTGTTAGCATATTCCTATATCATTCAGTATAACAGTAACACGATTACCATCATCGCCTTTAAGAAAAAACAGGTCTTATCACTCCTTTAGCAAAACAGTGACTTTCTGAGGATGAACAGGTCGAATCACTTGAAGATTTTCATCTGCCCAAATCCTGTAGTTATGTTTGTTCTCAAACCTGTTAAGCCAGAGGTGCTTTTCTTCAGAAAATATTATTTTTTTCCCAAAGTGGAGGTCGCCTTCCATCTGCTCTAGAGCTCAATTCGTGTACTGAACACAGCAGTACTGTATTCAATCCATAAATAACATTTACGTTTCAAACAGTGTTGCAACTATTACGTTTCAAAGTGCTGACACTCTTATTGAAAAACTTTATTTGCAGTGGTTGATAACAGCCTTTGGTATGTCGTGAATTATAACAGTTGTTTCACGACCCTCATTGAAAGGTTGTAAGGACAAAGAATTGTTACTTCCATAGAGTCGCAAAGTATTCAGTGTCTTTTTAGAGAACCTGAACATGTGTTTTAACTGTGATATTTGAGAATATACTGCTACTAATTATGATACATTTACCCAAGAAGCTTTGCTTCATTGAAGTTTATAATGTGAACATATATAAAGGAAATATTAATGATTTTTCTTTGGATTTTATGAACAGGTAAAGAAAATGCAAGACAGAGTACAAAAGTCGAAAGAGGAAGTTCAGAAATGCAAAGAAAAATACGAACTAGCTCTACAGGAAATCAACCAATACAACCCCAAATACATGGAAGATATGACTGTTGTTTTCGACAAGTGCCAAGAATTAGAAGCCCAACGACTAAACTTTATCAAAGCCACGTTGTTTGATATCCACAAATACCTCAATATATCGCAAGACCCCACGTATGTATTTGTCGAATTTTACCAGAATTAATGTTTTTATCGAATGTTTATATGTTTTCAGGCTCAACCAGATCTACGAAGAACTTTACCACACGATTAACAACGCGGACTACGAAAAAGATTTGAAATGGTGGTCGAACAATCATGGTGTGAACATGGCCATGAATTGGCCGCAGTTTGAGGTTAGTATAATTTGGTATGGAGGTAATGGCATGAACTGTTTTTTTTCTTTTTTTTTTGAAATTTTGGAAAATACAAAGGGATTCTGAAAAAATCTCATCTCAATACAAGTTTTTACTTCTATTTATCATAGCTATAATAATAAGCAATATTGTTAGAATTGACAAAATTACGAGGGTAATCTGAAAAGTTTTCAGCCTCAACGCAACTGCGCATGCGTTGAAAGATAAACTTGACAATTTTAGCCATATTAGATGTTCAGTTGTTATTTAACACTCATTTATGTCAGTCTATGTTAGTGTTTCTGTAAAAATGGAAAAGATAACATCCAACCGTTATTAAATTCTTGGATTTAAAAGGCAATACGCCTACGCAAATTAAAGCCGAGATTGATGCAATTTATGGCGTTTCAAATACAAGGATTTAATGACGGCTCGATATTCGTTTTTTTCCATCTTTTCAGAAATATTGTTTTAAACGACTGTTAAACAACTGAACATCTAATTTATCTGAAATTTTCAAGGTTATCTTTCAATTTTCAAAGTTATCAGAATATTTTTGACGAGTAATGCCATCTTCATGTTGAGGCTGGAAACTTCCTGAATCATAAATCTATGTCCTACGTACTCATAAATCGAGATCTTCAAGCGTCTTACGAAAATTGTCCAACAGATTGACCGGAAATAAATTTGGATGAATGTTCAGTTTGTCTTGTCAGTGCTGTATTTCTTTTTCGTCGTCTACGAGTCTCACAATGTTTATGTAAGGATGGATTATATTGTTTGGAACATACCAAGGGAAATTAGTGATGTTTTGAAGAATTTTGAACTGAAATAGATGTAGCATTTCAATATTTGAGTGTCTTGCTGTTTCCTACAGTTGTATCCCATAGATCCAAAGAGTTTGAAGATGGCCTGGCTAACCAGGGAACACGTGTGCCATTTTGCCACGGACACGACCAACTTTACCCCAACCCACAAGCAAACATCCAACCGAAAATGGTAGGATTCGGACCTGCTCCTGGCTAGCCGTCGATATAATCGGGTTTGTCGCTCTAGACACGGCGGCTCGGCACACAACTCGGCGACAGTTAGCTTGTTATCAAGGGAGAGTTTGAATGAATGACCGAGAAGCCAATTTATGTTTCTTAATTTTAAACCCAATTGTTTCATTTTGGTCAACATGGGCAGATTTATTTTCATTGACGTTGATTTTCCATTTTCACAACCAACTTTGAACAAGATCGAGATGATACTGAATATGTTGCGATGCTATGTTAGGTTTGTTATGGGAAGCAAAAATAGTTGTCGTGATTATTTCTTAAATCGCGATTATTTCTTTTCTCGATAAGTACTTATCGAGAAACAAGTCAAAATATTCAGTTCGTCTGTTGAAATCTTTGGTGTGAAACTAAACGAACCTTTGGCGTGAATGTTAGCATTATCAAGTGATACTTCAATCTCATTCAAGAATGAATCATATCCTGATGAGGCTAACATGGTTACCGGAATGTGCTTCCAGAAACCAAAAACAAATAATTTGGTATATAGTGGTAAATCTTTTTTCGATTTTCAAATCGAAATAATGTAAACATTATTTCGATTTGATTTTACTTTACATTATTTCGATTTGATAAAAATTATATCTGAAACACATCAAATATTGTGTGAAGTTTATGTTGAGCAAGCCTCATCAGAAAGAACGAGGAGTAGTTTTAATGATTCGAAGGTGTAAAATAATCATCTAGTCAACCAAAAATGTAATGACGCTCATTTTTAATAACGCTTCATGTTCAATAAAAATTTAGCAAAAACTGTTAAAAAAGAAACATGTTCATCTTATGTTTTAAGATGTTTGCATGCTTCGTCTGAATATTTATTTTTTTAATGCGCAACCGTAAAACACGGATGAGAAGTTTTTCTATACTCAGCGTATTCCCCAGACTTAGCGCCATGGGATTACAATCTATTCCGATCGATGAAACATGTTAACACACAATTTTCTATTGACTTCGTTTGGATATGGGGCGATGGATGAATTACAGACAAAAGTTCGTCAATCTTTTGCCCTAACAAAAAACAAAATGCTACTAACATCGAATTTACAACTTTCGTGTACAACATCTACAATACAAGCATTATTTCAGCGTTTTTACATTTAATCATATGGTTCCGAAGTAGTTATAGGTAAGTTATTGGATCCCGAGCCACTATCAGTTCAGATTCTTAGAGATAAATCACTACATTCCATTTTGACCTCATTCAAATTATTAAAGGCCAATTAACGCTTGAGGTGCCCGTTAATAGAAAAGGGCGAATGGCGCATGATTTTAGCTGTGTATTCGATGTTCTAGAAGTTCAGTTGAATTATTATGATTAAAAAGGAGTAGAAGGATACAAATATTATATAAACCGTCTCGAACAATCATCGTCAACCAAGCTGGTACGCCACGTTTAAATTCAGCTCTCACGGTGGCAACTAATAGTGCAGAGTTCCTTTGAAAAAACGTCCATCCTGGTTTTAATTTACGTAGGCCTATTGTTTTTCAAATGCCAGAATTTAATGGCCACTCGATATTCGATTTTATCCATCTTTACAGAAATACTAACGACTGACAAATGACTGTTAAATAACTGAGCATCTAATACAGCTGAAATTTTCAAGGTTATCTTTCAACGCATGCGCAATTATATTACCAGAATATTTTTGACGAGTAACGTTATCAGGAAACTTTTCAGACAACCTTCGTATGTATGTTGTGGGACACATTATTTCCAAGAACATTGCAACTTGCATATGATGAAGACGCATTTTTGAATATAACTAAATTTTTCAGAATTCCCTTGTAATTAATAGTTTTTATGTGTTTTGATTTGTTTTTCATTGTGTGTGTTTTTCTTTTTTATTGCATGTAAACAGGATTATACGGAAGAATTCAGAGACATTCACAAGGGAAAAATTAAGGACTCATCTACTACCGGAATAACCCTCATTAATCAGAGACCAGTCGGTGAAGATTTGCATGTACGCTTTTTATTTTTTATATTTATTTTTAATATGCGTATTTCTAACAAATTGGGAATAATTGATTCGTGTTTTTGTGTCTTAGGATTATTCAAATACAAAATCTAGCGGAAAAACTAAACTAGCAGCGAGCAAACCAAATAATGCCCCGGTGGTGGTAACGCAGCAGGTCCAAGAAGTAAAAACTCAGCCCAAACCAACTGAAAGCCCTTCAAATAGAACATCCACAATAACGTAAGTAATAGTATTTCATTATTTATAACTTTTTTAAGAAATACGATTCTTTTCTATAATATGATTATTTCCTCTTTAAATTTTGTGATAATTTTTGGAAATTATTTCAATCAAATATCAGCCTTTAGCAGAAATGTAACTTCATGTCCTTTTCTATACGTTTTCCGTAAGATTTGTCAACATATTTGGTGTTAATGCAGCGATTTCAGCACAGTCTTTGAATTGCTGAAGAAAAACTATATGACTTAGTGATATATAACGAAGAGCTAAGAAAAGTAAACGTGGAAATAAATATCGACAAAAACAAAACAATGGTAATTGCAGGCACAAAAATAAAACAACAAGTCAAAAACTATATGTATTTAGGCACAATAATAGAAGGTAATGAAAAAATAGACAGTTAAATGAACGAAAAAATGGAAAAAGCAAGCAAACTATTCAAAAAGAGAGATACCGAAAGAGGTAAAAGCACAGATGTATCAGAAAGTAGTATGAGCGAAACTTGAATCTTAACAAAGAGAGACAAAAGTAGAATTACAGCTGCATAAACGAGATTCTTACGCAAAATAGAGGGAATTACAAGAAGGGATACAGTGAGAAATACGACAGTAATGGAACAACTCGAAACGGCATCAATTGAAAGAGCTTTAGAAGAAAGACAACTGAGCTGGCTAGGACACACCCATAGAATGAATGAAGCGATATTAGCAAAACAACCCTAGAAGCGAAAACACGAGGAAAAAATAAAGTTGGACGTCCATGACTGAGATGGGAACAAGTTCACCAAATGGCAGAAACGAGGAATTCATGAATGAAGTTAGACAATTAACACTGGGCAGAAATTCATGGACGATAAAAATGTATGAAATACTTACATGCTAAAATGTAAACTGTCAGTCTTACACCTAACGGTACAATGGATTTTTAAATTAAATAAAATAAAAATACTAAAATTATAAATTGAGTATGTAAAGGATATTTTTTAGTATATATTTTCCTCTAGTAAATTGTAGTAATTATTCTAAATATTCCTTTGTCTATACAGATTTTCGGTATTTTCCCTTATTTTCTACGCTTTTATTGACACTAGTCATACCGGCTAATATGACAATGTCAGATGTATTCATGAAATTGAAATTACACAGTTAACAGGTACTTATTACTATTACTGAACTCACTATTACTGAACTTACTATTACTGAACTCGCCAGAAATTAACGAAACTGACGCAAACATGTGGACAGCAAGGAGGCATGCGTCTTACTCTGCGTTAGCGATATATGCGCTAACGAATGCAATAGCGCAAGTCGAAAGGCACGTTAAAATGTATGTTGAACGCAAAAGTTGAACAGCTATGGACATACCGATATAAAAACATCTGCAAGTCACTTCTCAAAATTGGACGTAAATTGCATGGAGAAATTCCTATTTATGTACCACATCGTCGAATCGACGTTTCTGGAGACTTCTCCGCACTTTGCTTAACACTTGCTATATTTTCAGCTCTTACTGTTCTTTGACCTTTGTGGCGGGACGTATCCCCACCTGGTCCGAATTCTTGAAATTGCTTGAATAAGTGATTAATTGTCGTTTTATAAGGCGCCGGATTATTTAGTGTAGGTCGTTTTTTCTTTATTTCTGAATCCAGTCGCTAAAATTGCTCACAATACTGTAGTGATGCATCTGACTACTGTAAACGAGACAAAAACAAACTAAACTAAAGAAAACAATAAAACTGCCCTTAAAAGTTTGTAGAATACTGTGGAAATACCTCTTCTACGATCTTGTGGTCATTCCTACATTGGCCAGTCCAAAGTTAGGTACAAATAATTTCAATGAGCTCAGGATATAAAGGAGAAATAGGTACTGAAAATGGGACATGCTAGGCCATTTCTGTGAAAAGATGTTTTAATAACTAACTAAATGAAACGCACAAAGGGCATTCTCATCAATGTTACAAAAATCATGTCGACGATCAATGTATCTAAATCTACAGTCTCCGAAATATTAAGTTTCTGGAACGGAAGCTTGTCACATTATCGCCTCTTATAACCAGATTGCATGATTAATACAGTTTCTATGGCAAATGTTCGACTTTTTTAAACACTTTGTGTAACGTAAAATTAATAAATATAGATGATTCAAGACTCTCATAGATCATTGAAGTTGATTCATATTCTTTTAACAGGAACGGTTCTACGGCCAAAGCAAACGAAT
>JARFXV010000494.1:0-50000 GCA_031761425.1 Cosmopolites sordidus
TATATATATATATATATATATATACCTATATATATATATATATATATATATATATATATATATATATATATATATATATATATATATATATATATATATATATATATATATATATAATGATAATTTCTCGGGTATCCCGTGGTAGCTGAATATCCACTGATGGACGGTTTCGCTGACGTTTCGATGGAATCTCATCCATCATTTTCAAAGCATTTACTCGGCGGTGTTTCGACGGCAAATGCATTTGTGAAATTACTTCCTTTCATATATTTGAAGCAGCACTTCACTGGCGATTTTTCGATTTTCGAATTGCCTGTCATTCACTTCATGTGGCATCCGTCTCCCCATCTTTTGGATCTTTCCTATCGCTTGTAATCGTTTCGAAATTGTAACTCGGCTTACTTTCAACTTTCCTCGCAATTGTTTTTGAGTCTGTGTTGTGTCTTCATCCAATAACTCCTGCAATTCTACATCTTCAAACGTTTTCGGCCTATCAGATGTTTTTTGTCTTGAACGTTGAAATCACCACATCTGAATTGTGGAAACCACGTTTCAAATGTTCTTATGGTTGGAGCATGCTGACCGTAAGTCTCTACCAGCAATGCGTGCCGCAAATGCACGTTTTCATGCACAAAACTCGACATTTTCAAAAAATTGTAAATCTATAACGTTGTTATTATGGCGGAACGTAACTTGTGTAGTTTTGAGGTTAATGTCAGTAGAATAAAAGGACATATGTACAAAATCATAACATTGCATACATATGGCTAGTGAAATTTGTTACAAAAACCGGAAAGTAATTACTGACATGGTGTATATATATATATATATATATATATATATATATATATATATATATATATATATATATATATATATATATATATATATATATATATATATATATGTGTGCCACATATTTTTTTGTCGAACTGGAAATCAATTCGTTACTTTTTATAAATAACTATTAATTTATTAATATTTATAAAGTTTTCATTTTCATAAAGTAGTCATTTTATTGCAACTCTTACTGGTACCAAATCAAATTCGACACAAAATGACCAAATATGGGTAAAATAGTTCCTCCATAAGTTTGTAGGCATGCCTGTAGGCGATTTGGCATGCTGTCGAGCAGTTTCTTTTAGTTCTCGCATGTTCAGCATGCATGTTCAGTGACAAACATGTCAGGGGAATTTGCTGGCCACCCTAACTTGCGTATTACCCCCCTCTTCAAGAACATTTTGCATTATTGATGTTCGATAAGGAGGTGCGCTGTCATCCATGGAAACAAATCCGTCGCCTATTGTAACAGACGCACAACAGGATTTAAAATTTCCTCGATGTACACAGCACCAGTGACACTTTTCTCCAGGACTAGTAAAGATGTCCGTGTACCCCCCATAATACTACCTCAAAATATCATGCTCCCACCTTCAAATGGATACGTGGTTGAGCTGTATCTAGTCGGGCTTATCAACCTGCAGCTCTTCAAACTAATGTTCCTTGAGAATCAGAAACCAAGCCAATTCTCGCCTCATTGACATCACCATATCCCAGTTAGGACAATGATCCACCATTTCTCGAACCTATTGCAATTTTACATTTTTTTTGTTGAATGGTTAGTTTGGGAACATCTAAAGGTCTTCTGCGATGCAAATTTGCCGCTTTCAGTTTGCGGGTTATCGTTTGTCGTGAAAAGTCTACCCCTTCAAGCCTAACAAGCTTCCTTGATATACCACTTGTAGATTCCAGAATTTTTTTTCCAACTATCATTTATATTCTGCCGGTCTTGTGCAGCTGTTTTACATCGTTTTCTACCACTTCTACGGTGATCCTTTACTTCATTTGTGTCTAGGAATTTTTTATGAATTTTCGATACCGCACTTTGAGAAACACCTACAATTTCCGAGATATCACATTGATTAAAACCCTGTTGTAACAAAGCCATTACTATTGATCTATTAAAATAAGATATCATATTTCTCGACATTTTTAAACGGATTGATTGAAAATTAAAAAAGAACTGAAATAATGTGTAAACACCAGTATCAACGGAATGACCAAAAATCGAAACACCTCTGTTACCAGCAGAACAATGCATTTGTTATTTTCATTTAAAAACGGTCTAAAATAAGTGTTCATCCCAATTTTTAGAGTATCATAATCGTAGATATCCTATTTGTAAATATTCCAAACCTTTGGATATATGTGTATATATCTTGAAAATATATATCTAGATATATTTTGAAAAATATTGTATTGTATAAATATTTTCATTATACCTTTAACAATGCCAGATGTAACATTATTGGCTGCGTCTGCAAACAAAACAGCACTAATCGGCTATTCCTACTGAAATACATTTTCTCTATATCAACTTAACGTAATGTGTTTCTCTTAACACAAAACACTCCATCTGTCAATATGAAACATATAGTGAAAGATATCCTCTCAGTCTGAAATCATGCATATTTTTCAACATCTCCATACTGTATCGAGTGCCTTTTTCAAATCAAGGAAAATAGCCACTCCATTAGAAAAGTAATCTTTGTTTTGGAAAACGCACTGATATATGTCTAGTACATGTTTTTGTACCAGGAACGACAGCAGACTCATCTTAGTGATCTGATTTGTATTCGTTTTGCTGACCCATCTAACTCTCTGTGATTAATTTTTCTCCTCGAAATTTTTGTAAGTTGGAACATTTCTTAAATAAGCATAGAGTAAGTGTTCAACACATGAATTTGACTTTTGAAATGGTTGTTATTCATTTTGCGCTTTGTGTTGCTATATAGACAGCTTATAACAAATAATAAAACCTATTTCCATAATAATTTTTGTATATATATATATTGAAAGATAAAATTAGATTTTGGTTGTTTTGAGCATTAAAAATGAATTTGAACTTAATCGGTATTAAGATAAGAAGAAACGCTGTTAATAAATATTGAACTAATTCTAGTTTTATGGGTAATACCCTTTAATTCATACATACATACATGTTTATTCTATGCACATAATTTCGGAAGTTGTGGAACTCGTACAGATCTCTACTCTTACTTTGTCTTTAGCGGGCGTTAGGACTAACTTTACTCACCACATTCAATGGTCTGCGAAGTGATTGCTATTGGGCATAGACATTTAGACCTATTGCTGTAATATGCTTTTTAGTCTTAGAAGCAGATTCGTCCATTATACCAGTCATTTTTTCACACCTTTAATTCTGCAGATCTTATCTTGGATCCCCGTTCCAGCAGCTCTGGTTCAGTTTTAGTAGAAGCTCTTTTAGACTACCGTTTCTCGCTCCTTCCCTGCAAGCTCCTACCGCAATCTTTTTCGTTTGCGTTTGCACCCACCATCCACCCGAGATTATTTTCTAAAAAATCCTGAAACTTTACTGCATGTAGATGGAATAAGGTTTCCGTAGTCGGAAGCTACTCACAAAATCCTCAACTTTTCTTCTTTGGTGTTTCCGCAGCTTGGACGGGGTGGGCTAAGCACCTCGCACCACTCCCCTCTGGCAGACAAGAACCAGATGGGGTGTATCTTAACATATTATTTTATTATCTCATTTGCCGATGACACTAAAGGTGTTTCGGATATATCTTGTCGTACTTATCGCTTTGCCTGAAGGAGAAGGCACTTCCTGAAAGAGAAAGCACTTTAACTTCACTAAGTTCTTTCTTTTTTCAAACGTGGGACATGGTGGGTCCCATTCCCGCGGCGTTTTTCTCTCGTTGGGCAACAGTCAACCTAGTCCCCCAAAGGTTGGATTTTTGGTCTTCTGTGCCTTCCGCTACCCAATGCTGCGGTGTCTTCCGGACGATAGTCTGTTAATCTTCGCAGTTCTTGATTTTGGATCCCAATCTTGCACACTCCCTTGGCCATTCTATCACATTGTTTCTGATTTGAGAGATTTCCTCCCCTACGAAAAAACTTTTTCATACCTGTGTCCCCTTGCTATAGTTTGTTCCATTATCGTCAGGAACCTCGCCACTGCTAGTGTTGAATCTTTACAGATATTTCCAAGTCTACGCATGAAGTGAGCAATATGGAAAATTATGTTATTACGTTTAAATTATTAAAATTACGTTTATGGAAAAATTGTCTCTCTCATCTGGCTCCGCCACAGGAACAGTATTTTCCATCCATCTTATGGCCATAAGATATCCATTATCTACATTCTTTCTTTCCCCCCACTTAGTGCTCTGAAATCACTGATAAGCTTTCTCCCAGCTTCTCTTACAATGCAGATTTTTTCTCTCTTCAATGATACATTTTCTAGTAAAATGAGTATCAGGATCATGTGAATTTCGGGTAATGCAGGAATACAGGGCAATGTATTCCTGCAATGTAGTAGAAATTCTACATAACCTAGTGTTGCTTTTACATCAATCTATAGTATTATCCGAGGCCATCTAAACTATAAACTGTTCAACCATTTTTTTTTTAAATACCAGTTCAATAATTTGAAATCGCCTCTGAATCGTCAATTGTCACTACTCCCATTGTAATCTAATCTAAAGGGAAAGCACCTCAAGCCTGTATTTCATGGATATCCCTTTAAATGGAACGACATATGCCAATCGATTGCGATACCCTCTGTGTCCTTAGACCTACGCTGGGCTTGCCTCACTGGCTCATTATTTCCAATGGTTTATCTCTTCCCTGGTGGACTGAATAGGAAGAAACTAAATGAAAAGGAGAAACGACTCACGAGAGATCATTCATCAAGAAATAGAGATGAGACACGACTCATGTTTTGTGGGCCCTTTTTAAATTACCATGGACTGTTTCTCATTAAAATTTCGAACTTATTAGCAGTAGAGTGTAAACTTTACATATTAACGTTTCAAGATTTGTTTTGTGTGGCAGCGAAATGGCCATAGATTGATATTTGCATGCGGCATGAATCTAAATTCCTTCATTCATTGGCATGATAAAAACCATCATTTCATTATATCCTTTAATTTAAAATTCTTAAGTAGCATTAGCATAATTCAAAATGAATATATTACAAGTTATTTACACATGTCATCATCGCTATTTTATTGTCGAATAAAAGTCGGTGTATTATTACCAAATATCATTCAAATATAGAGAAAAAAATCGCATATTGAAGCGCGCATTGAAGCGCGCAATTTTTCATTCACATTCCTAATAAACCTGACACTGTTTCGCATTTTAGCACGCTAATAATATAGATTTTAACCGGTCACAATAGCTATTTCATAAATTCCCGTAGATTACACGATACGTAAATTTTCCCTGCCTGTTGCCTGAGGTGGCAATAGGCGCATACAACTATAAACTTATATGAAATATCAAGAGATATACCATCTTTACGTCTTGTGTTTAACATAAATTCCCTTTTATGAATAAATGATAATATGTTCGACTCGTTCAACAAGAATATAATTTCAAGTCTGTTCGCGCTAAATAGGGAATTACAGACCGACTGAGCCGTATTTACTTATGGTCTTCCGTGCTTGATTGATATTGCCATTGCGTGATCAGGAATAAATTTAACATTTGAAATTTGGGTTGAATTATTAAGGCTATATTATTTTTGCTTTGAGTTCTAGATTTCTCATTATACAGGGTCGCTATTATGTATATAAACGGTCATATATCTGGAGAACGCTTGGAGATTTCTTAATGAAATATCGTACATAAACATCAGGAAATGTTAGCCACTTTTTGGGCATATTTTCATTTTTTTTTCTTGTCGCTAATTTAGAATCTAATGGTAACTTGATTATTTTTTAAAGACAACAGTACTTGAATTTGGTATAGTTGAAAAGAGCATTCTTTTCTGCATTCAACGAAGAAATATTGTATGGTTTTTTATTCAAAATTGATGGCTAAAAGGTCTTTCGGTCCGTTTTAGGGTAAATATTACATTTGACAACGTCAATTTATCAATTTCAAATTTCGTTCAATTTTTATATAAAATTAATATGTATGTAATTGAAAGAAAAATAATTGAAGGAGAAATAATTGAAATAGTAACAATTGTTAGATGCGGTGACAGAAACCGCACTTATGCTACAGTTTGTCGTAATGAAGTACATCCGAATAAAAACATCACCATGTCAACAGTTTCAAAAACGATGAAAAGACAAAAATTCGTTGAATGTTTTAATTAATGTAGTAGACAATGGTAAGGTTTTCGAGCATAATTTTTCCATCATAACTTCGCAAAAGTCAACTCTTCCATCAAAGTTATCTTCACTTAATTCTTGTAGTAATTGTATTTTGTAAGGATAAAAATATTTTTATATTATTTTTTTGGGCTGAGCGTCTACACATGTTATGATTTAAATTGTTGGACGGAGACCTTACTATTTTCTACTACATGAATTAAAAGATTCAACGAATTTTTCTCATTAGTTTTTGTTTTTTGTCTTCCTAATTTTGGACGATTTTTAATAGTGCCTGTATCATTTGAATGTTTTCACCGTGGTTGAAACTGTTGACTTAGTGATGTTTTATGACGATTTCGGATTTATTGAATGAAACTACTGAATGAAAAATATATTTACCCTAAAACAGATTGAGACAGCTTTTAGCTATTTTTTAAAATCTAGTTTGATTAAAAACATATTATATTTACCTTGTTGAATTCAGAAAAAAATGCTCTTTTCAACAATGGCAAATTCAAGTACTGTTGTCAGTAAAAAAAATCAAGTTAGCCTTGGATATCAAATATGCGACAAAAGAAATTAAAAAAAGGTTCATGAGAACTGCCGACAGAAGTGAAACCTAGAAGTGAAAACTTCAAACTTTGGAAAAACAGGTTTTTTTTCTAATTTTTAAATTAATTATGGTATGAATAATTAAAATTCCTTATCTAATTAAATTCCAAAACAAATATTGGAAATATTCGAAAATAAATACTTTGTTTTTGTCCACATAAAAATATTAGCATATTAAGTACTCACTCTTGTACTGCACAGTAATTCTACAATTAAACAATGAAAATAATAATTATCTAAAACACAATTTTCACAATGCATACACAATTAAACACAATGTACACAAATTAAACTTTTCACGTGATCAATTTAACTTTACTTACTGCTACTACATCATGTCAGTGACGTAAACCTAACAAGATTTTGCTCATCCAAAAAAAGTCCAACACGCACATGATACAGTTGAGTATATACAATATATTAGTGTATATATGGGTATTTATGTACACAGACCGCTGGGCGTCGCCAGTCTGGTGTAGCACGTTACTAGCATATCGGTGACGCAAACCCATAAGTTTTGCCCCAACCAAAAATCGCTCAACGCGGCTAAAGAAGTTTTCACTTTAAAAATATACTCAAAATATGGTAAACATTTTCTGATATTTGGGTACAATATACATTTCAGCATGAAATCTAAAAGCGTTCTCGAGATATTTGACCGTTTCCATATTCAGTGTGTCCAGGATAAGGACTTAGCACCTTCTTAAAATTTTTATTTCTGGACCGATTTTCATAAACTTTTTGTTGGGCAGATCTCGGAAAACCACATTAATGAAGTGTATCACATGTTTTTTTTGCTAATATCATGGCCAATTGCATCAACTTTTATGGATCCCATTTTCGAGATGTGGTGCTGGTCAAGAATCCGTTGTTAGTTTTCCTCTAAAAAAGCTCTAATAGTACTTCTCGAAAATGTGAGCCATAAAAGTTGACGCAGTTGACGTAGTTAGCCATGATATTAGCAAAAAAAAACATGTGATGTAGGGTAGAGCGGGGCTTGTTGATCATAGCGGCAAATGGTGTAATCGAAATATCTCGAAAACTAAGCAACCTAAGTGTAAATGGCGAAAATCAGGGGTTATGAGAGGGGAAGACATAGCACGACTGTCAATTGCTGTCCGATACTCCGATAAAATAAGGGAGCGCTTTTTTTTTTCGGCGTAAAACAATATTACAGGTCATGATATTTTTTCTAATATACTCGTATAAAAACACTTAAGTATTTAAAGATTTCTTAATTATTGTTCTTTAGATTATAGATGGTTATTTATTTTTAACTCTTTAAAGTTTTTTATAACGTAATTTTTATTTTGTTGCCTCAACTGGGGCTAGTTGAGCAACGTACTTTCAGTGCTTAAATAGATGTTCATTGTAGAAAATCAAATTTTGTTTTAATAAATAAATAACCATCAATTAATTTGTGCATGTGATGATTCTACACAAAGTTTATTAATTGAAATTACTTATATTGATAATTGTATTAATGATTATTATTACATTTTAGCATAGAAATTTTTCAATCAAATTGTGAAGAGGACGAGTATGCTTGTCTGGTCTGTTATGAGCAATTTTCTGAGACCATACCTGGAGAAAACTGGATTCAGTGTCAGATTTACAAACAATGGTCCCATATTAAATGTATGCCGAACGTTGGTCTAACCTATGTTTGTATTAATTGTAATAGAGACAAAGATGATTAATAATTTGAGATTATTGATTATCTAGCAATATTATGGATCTCATAATTAGCTACTACTTTAATTTGGCATTTATTTACGTTATAATTATTCTTAAATATATAATTTTAAATATAAAAAATGAATAATAATCCAAAGATTGGAAAGATTTAATTTTGTTTGATTATAATTTTAATTTTCCAGAGATATAATAACAATGTGAGTATGTAACAATTATAATCACTAAATATTGCTTGTTGATTACAGTTATTTTATATTCAGATCATTCTATACAGTTTTCAAGTCCACAGTACCTATGCTCAATTAGCCCCACTAGTGGGGCATGTTGAGCAAATTGGAGCGCTCTCACATTTCCGATACTAACTTTTAAACTTGTACTCGGATCGTTTTTACACCAGTAGACGTTTTAGAGAAGAGTAAATTACGAACCTAACAGAGTAAGAATCAATTAAATCCGATGCATATTCTTAAAGTTATGGGATATTAAGCGAAAAGCTTCGTTCTACCCTACTTTCTTAATGTCGTTTTCCGAGATCTATCCAACAAAAGAAAGTTTATGAAAATCGGTCTAGAAATAAAATTTTAGGGGGGTGGTAAGTCCTTATCCTGGACACAGTGTATAATAGCGATCCTGTATAAAACAACATAGTTTATAGTTTTATCCACACAGAACTAACAAATTATTATTTTTAAAATAGAACATCTGGCATGTTATTCCAATATTATTACCGCCTTCTTCTTTCTCGTCACCCCACCGACAAACAAGAGGCATGATATGACATTTAGCAGTATTTTTGTCACGTCAATACCAGCTTTACGCATGGAACATAGTCTTATATAAGGTTAATACTCTTTTACTGCATCGATGACATCCATATTTCGCCAAACAAAAATTCGTTTCTTATTTTGTAAAACACTTATTCGCTGTAGGAATCCCTAATAGGCAAAGCCTAGATTACCTTAGTGGTTAAAAAAAAGACAGAGTACCAGATAAGTTTTCTAGAGCAATTAAAGTTGAGTTGTCCAGTAAGAGTGTTAAAGCTTAAAATAAGGCATAATGATAAGTGCAAGGGGTAATTCAGAAGTTTTTATCTTATCTTGAACATATAATAATTTTATGGTTTGAAGATAAATATGTTCAATTTTCCATTACTCCTTCAAACATATAGGGTGGTATATTTTCAATGGTGGCCTGAATGTTTCGTTTAAGGACAATAATTATTCGGGGTTTATTTCTAACCATAGATTTAACCAAACAAAACAAAATTATAATCTAAGGGCTTGATATCGCATGATATTAATAATCAGCTGACATTACAATTTCGCAAAATAACGCTCCCAGAAAACTGTTTTTGCAATATATCGATTTTCTGGTAAGATACGTAACAAATCTTGTTAAAAGAAAACAAAAGTAGTGTTCGCCTTCCCCGTTCTATTTTATACGCAGGATTGAATCATGTATATTTCCAAGGTAAATTGACACAATATACTGAACAAAGCAGTCTATGAGTAACATTTAGAATTCAGTGTTGCTGCAAAAGTAATAACATTTCAAAGTTTCGGCACTCTTATTCGAGTACTCTTTATTTATTAAATTCCGAAAAATAGTGGCGATCTGAAATGCTCACGGCGACTTTTGAAATTAAATTTAAGTGACTGGCCAAAGTTTCCCCCTTAAGAAACCTTCCAAATACTTTTCTAGATAATAGACTGAAAAACATTTTCGATCTGTGTTTTCAATCAGCTCATAACATGTTACTGTAAATGTTTTTACTATCTTTCAAGACCATCTGCTCTCTGATGAATCCAAGTTTCATCAACAGTCATGGATTGTGGCTGGAACTACTTCGGACTGCACTATATGAGGGCAGTGAGTAATTGTTGAGTTATGTACTTTTTTTTTGTTCAATCAAAAGAAAAACGCGAGTTAAAGCCGTCATAGACTTGTGGAAACTTAAGGTGACAATGTCCCAGCACAAGACGCTTGTGAGCGTTGATTTAGGCGATTTAGAAGTAGTGCTTTCGACTTGAAAGACAAAGAACACCTAGATCAACCGAAAAAAATAAAGATGCCCAATTACAAGCATTATTGAAAGAAAACAATATGCAAACTCAACAACAAATGGCAGAGAGGTTAAATGTTGGTAGCCGAACCACATGTGATCGTCTGCATGCCATGAGAAAGGTCCAGAAGAATGATAACGCTCCATCACACACCTCGAAATTGGTCAGAGACTCTTGCCCCACCCGCCGTACTCACCAGACTTATTTCCTTCTAACTACAATTTATTTTTATCTATGTCTCATGCATTTTCCATAAAACACTTCAACAATTACAAAGATATCGAAAAATAGCTTAATGACTGGAACACCTCAAAAGAGTGAAGTTTTTTTCGGAGAGCATCCATAAATTGCCAGAAATAAAGAAAAAATGTGCAGCTAGCGATGACACATACTTTGAATAAACCATTTTTTACCTTTCTTCAAAATTTAACGTATTTTTTAAACATAAGAATTAAGGACCGCCCCACCTAGTATATTTATCCAAACACTACTGTGTGTGGATTGCGTTTTTAGTCCACAGTGAACAAACGCTTTTCTGAACAAAAGATGTTCCTAATGCGTTCGTCTAAGACATCTAGCATCTTGACAATCCCTCAAACACTTCACTCTCTGTTTGGCCAACAGAATATCACGGATTTTGCGAGCCATTTCCTCGCTAGTGTCCTAAATGTGAAACGCCACACATGCTGCTTCGATTACCCATCAAAACTCATTAAACCACTTATGAATTATGAAATGTGAAGAAGCAGGGTCCCCATAATAGTATTTCAACATCCATTTCTTCGGTTTACGCGATGGTGTATGTAAACACCATCGCGCAAAAATTAATACTTAATCAGCACACAAAATTCTATAAAAGCAATATATATATATATATATATATATATATATATATATATATATATATATATATATATATATATATATATATATATATATATATATATATATACATCCGGCGATGCTTTTATCAAAGCATCGCCGGATGTGGAAAAAAGAAAAAGTGAAGAGCCGGTCGCGATGGAAGAGCCCGTCGCGACGGTTGAACCGCTCGACTCGGACGATGAAGAAAGTGACATCGCGACCGCCGCGACCGTCGCACAAATTGACGGAGGCCATTCTTCAGCCTCCGATTCCGAGGGTTTCCGAAAGGTTACCCGAAAGCAGGTGAGAGAGGTTCCTCCTCTCAAAAAACCAGCGTCGGAGTCCACGTCTTCTATACCAACATTCAAGAAACCGGATTCTCCAATTGAGGATCCACCAAGTCAAGCGGCTCAGGAGCCTGGAACTTCTGAGCCAAAGAGGACCGCTCGAGTCCCACCAATAATCTTAAGAGACAAGACCTTTACCTCTAGAGCAATCACGAAGCCAGATGGGGTGTTGTTACAACCCCAGACCCCAGACGATTATCGGGCGGCCACCAGGCTGCTAGATGATGGTGATTATAAGTATCACAGTTTCACGACCCCTGACGAACGCCGTTTTGTTCAGGGGAGTGTTGGAGACCATTTCGGTCTCCGCCATCACCAAAGAACTCCGCTCGCTGGGTTTCCACCCGGTTCATGTAGAGCGGTGGCGAACCGCTGGACTAGACAGCAGACCTATTACTATCGCCCAGGTGATTGTCCCTAAGAATGATAGGGAAATCTTCAACCTGAAGAGCTTTCTTGACCAAGATGTCAAGATAGTCCAGCGGTCGAATGGCCGAGTAGTGCAGCGTTTTCACTGCCAGAAATTCGGGCATTCGGCCAAGAAGTGTCATGCCGATCCCGTCTGCGTGAAGTGCGGCGGTGAACACTCTTCCAGGGAGTGTAAAAAAGATCGGGACACACCACCAGCTTGCGGAAACTGCGGAGGTTCGCACACGGCGAACTTCCAAGGTTGTGAAGCAAGGTCAAGTCGAGGCACCACTGTGAGGGCTGAAAAGTCCTTACGGAGGAGACCTCTTGGGACTTCAACGTCCCGAAATAACCAACCCACTTCTCATTCTTTTGATACCCCCACCAACTTTCGTGTGGGGGTCCCAAAGAAACTCGGTTCCAAAGCCCGCTCCACAAGACCCAATTTCCGGGCTTGTGGAGCAACTTGTCGCTCATATACTGGGTCAAATTCAGACCCAGTTGAGCGAAATGCTCCAAACTTCTCTTGGAGCACTTATCCCAAAATAAATCCCCCTCATTTTCGTGGCAGAAAGCCTATGGGGCTCGAGTTTCTCGAGTTTCTCGAGTTTCCGGCTTTCATAAGATTCCACATAGCTAACCGCTATCGCTATCTCCCAGATCCCGATCCGAATGGCGGACCTTCGACAACCGCTGGTCGTTGGCCCGGCATTTGGTCGTGACCAAGCTCCTTTTTCCGATGGAGACAAGGTCCCATCCCAGATAACCTTCACAAAGTTTCTCTGGACTTTGTTGATTACACGTTTCTTAATTGTCGGACATGCCTCACAAAAGAAAGAGGGAAACTCCGACAGTCGAGGGATACCGAGAATCCCCTAAAAAATCGAAACCCACCCATCCCTTCAACTGGAGGGCATATGTTTCGTCTCTTGATGTTTAGACTCTTTAGGGTACCTACACATGCTCCCCCATCAAGAATAGCGAGACCCTATCCACAGCCAACAACCAATGTTTTAGACGACTTCTCGTCGGATGGCGTATATATGTAATGTCAAATTTTTTTGGACTGCCTCATTGTTGCCAATGAGGCAACAGTAGTTGAGTGTCATCATACACCCAACCGTTGGTTTCCACAATCTCATGTGGAACACACAACAACCTGCGTCTCCGCCTTAATGAGCATTTTTGTTTGTTGATGACTGGAGACGAGCCCCACCCATCCCTTCAACTGGAGGACATATGTTTCGTCTCTTGATGTTTACACTTTTCAGGACACCTACACATGTTCCCACATCAAACGCAGTCCAAAGAAATCTGACATTGCATATATATATATATATATATATATATATATATATATATATATATATATATATATATATATATATATATATATAAATATTATAATATATGGTTGGGAACCAACCCAATCGATCCATTTTGAAAGATTAGTTACAAATATAAAGAACCATGGTGCGTTTAACAGACCAGTGTTACATCCCAAAAAAAAACGTTAATAACCTTTTTTTTGCTATAGAACAAGATGATACTGTAAGACTTTGTACTAATGAAAAGGAAGATGCTGTTCTTAAATCAGTCGCACAAAGAATACTCAGACAAGAAGGATGCCGTCCTTATAAATTCTGAATCTGTCATAGTTTGCTTCCTGGCGAGTACGAGCGCAGAATGACTTATTGCGAATGGTTTACTAGGCAATGCTATGAAAATTGTTATATTCCTAATAATGTTCTCTGAACGGACGAAAGTTATTTCTGTAACAATGGCATCTTCCACAGAAAAAATCGTCATTATTAGTAAACACATAATAAAAATCGTGTTCGAATTTAATTTATGAAGGTACACTAAATTTTGAAAGATACGTACGCTTTTTAAGAAACGATATAGAATATATTATGGACAATCTTTCTTTAGCGGTAACCAATAATATGTGGTTTCAACAAGATGGGGCTCCTCCTGACAATTGCAGAAATAGCGGGGGATATTTGACGGGGGAATATTTGACAGACTGCTTTTAAAATAATTGAATTGCTGGTCCCATATAGTAGCTTCCGCGATTCCCAGACCTGACACCGATGGACTTTTTCTTTTGGGGGATGCCTTAATGATGAAATTTACGGAAAAACTTTTAAAAATAATGATGAGCTGAAAGCTGAAGCTCGAGCTGCAATAAGAGAAATAACTCCAGAAATGTTAAACAACGTTATGGAAAAAATTGTTTACCGATGTTACTTATATTTGGAGAATAAGGGTAGACTATTTGAAAATAAAAAAATATTTTGTACTCTTAATTTTTTAGAGAACATTCTCTGATTTTAGAATTGTTCCTACATTCATAACATTTTGTTGTTTTGTTGTTAGTTTCTATTTCTGTAATAAATTTAATATTATTGTCAATAATATTATGTAAAGTAAAGAAAATGATAAAAATAAATATAACAAATATATTTTTTTAAATAGACTTATTTACATTGATGATGCGTTTTTTAGTCTAGAACTTGTAATAAATAAGTGTGAAATGGGGTTGGATTCACAATAAAAAGTAGAATTTACTAAACATAAAAGAATATTTTTTGACTATTTAAGAAAAACAAAGTTGGTGATGGTCGAAAAAGGCCGAAACGTCGGAACAAAAATCTACTTACACCACCTACAGAGGAGAAAAAGTAGCCATGTAAGTGTTAAATTTGCTTTGACATATATCTTCAAATATGATCAGAAATGAATAAAATTCGAATATATATATATATATATATATATATATATATATATATATATATATATATATATATATATATATTCAAACACGGCCCTCATTCCTCGGAGGCCAAGGGGCTACTACCTACAGCAGCGGGAAGACCTGCCCCAAGGCAGAGGATACTAAGAATTACCGGGTTAGAGCAGGCTGCGAGTGGGCTTTGGAAATTGCAACACATAATATTAGGAAAATGAGAACGGATGAATGACTGCAAGAACTCTTGATCGAGCTTGATAACATACATTAGGACATCAGAGGGCTGTATGAAACACGATGAAAGGGCGAAGAGCTAATCAAACTGAAAACAAATGGCACGTACTTTACACTTCTACTGACTAAAAAAAAGTTTAAGCTTCAAATCGTCCAAGCTTATGCACCCATTATAAGCTATGGTGATGAGGAATTGGAAAAATGTTATGATGAGGTGGCCCAGCTTCTAGACAATGAAAAGTGTAGGTACCAAATTCTGATGGGTGACTTTAAGGCTAGAATTAGAAAAGCAAGAACTGGTGAAAATACAACTGGCTCATATACAAGTGATGAGCGGGACAATAGAGATGATAGATAAGTTGATTTTGCGGAAGGATACAAACTGTATGTTATATACTCGTTTTAGAAGAAAAAGATCAGCAGAAAATGGACATGGAAAAGTCCAACTGGTCTCACAAGTGAAATTGACTACATCATGTCAAACGATAAAACAATATTTTGCAATTGTACTGTTCTTAACCATTTTAATGTCGGAAGTGACCATATAATACTACGAGCAAAGGTTACGATAAATTGTAGAAGAGAAGATAAGATCGAAGAAAGGCAAATTAGATTCCGGGAAACTGTTTCAGAGGGATGGCGATTTTGAGATTGCTTTGTCGAACCGCTTTGATGTGTTGCAAGACCCAGAGCAGATGGAAATAACAAATCAGTATGAAAAAATCATCGACAATGTGCTTGAAATGGCTGCTGCAATAGATATAGCAGAAAAAAGTTTCATTCTAAAATATCCAATGAAAGAATCGATTTAATGAAAAAACGGGGTTCAATGAGGAATGCAGGGAATCTTTTTGTCCTCCAGATAATTAAAGCCTCCTATCAGTATTGTACAAAGTTTTTACCAAGATAATATCTAAAACAATATTGAGAACACTGCATGTAGTACAACCAAGAGAGCAAGGAGGATTCAGAAGTGGATTCAGTACAATGGATCATATCCAGGTTATCCAACAGGCCATCAAAAGGCACAATGAATACACTGTGCCACTGTGCTCGGCTTTTATTGACTATAAAAAGGCAGTTGATTCAATATCAAAGCAAGCCATAATTGATGAATTGCTTAACCAAGGGCTAGATGGAGCTTATGTAAACCTACTGAGATCCATGTATCATGAAGTTACAGCGACAGTTCACATGAATGATCTTGAAGTTAAAATGAATATAGAACGGGGTGTACGGCAGAGTGACTCAATATCGCCTATTCGTTTCTCGGCCTGCCTTGAAGAGGTATTCCGTAATCTGGATAGGGAACAGGATTGAATATTAAAATTAATGGTGCGTACTTAAGTCACTTTAGATTTGCAGATGATATGGTTCTCGTGTCACAAGACCTAGATGGACTATAAAAATACATTCAAGGGCTGCAAAGGGCGGGAGAACCATTTGGCATGAAAATAAACCTGAAAAAGAGTCAGGTTATGTTCAACAAATTTGCTGAAAACCAAAAGAATGTCTATTTTAGAAAGTGATTTAGAGGTGGTGGACCACTACATATATCTTCGGTAAAGGATTTCAGTGGAGGGTGATACCTCCCGGGAGGTAGAACGGCGCGTTAAGTGAGGCTAGTAGGTATTTGGCAGGCTCAACATAGTGTTTAAGAAAAAACTCCCACTTTGTCTGAGAGAAAAGTTTTTGACCAATGCTTGTTGCCTATTCTGACGTAGGGAAGTAAAACATGGACACTCACATCACAATCAATTAAAAGACTTCGGGCAGCACAGGGTGGAATGAAAACATGTATGCTTGGCATTACAAAGCGGGATAGAAAAACCTACACATGGATCAGAGATTAGACGAAAGTATGTGACATCGTTGCAAAGGTGAAAGAATTGAAATGGAGGTGGGCAGGCCTTATAGCGAGGCGATATGACGATAGATGGACCAAAGGATACCGCTTAATCATAAGCGTCCACGAAGAAGACCTAAAACATGTTACATCTAATATTTTCACGAATGGTAGATAATGTCGATCCGTTGATTCTCTGAAGCGTCAAGACATTTCGCCAAAATCCCATTTGGCATTTTCAAGTGTTGTCCGCTTCGGCTGGAGAGTCCAACTCCAACTAGTCCATGAGATTTTGGCGAAACGACGAGAGAGAAAAACGAGAAAGACTCTACAAAGAATCAACGGATCGACACCCGGAATGATTTAGAAACACACACACACACACATACATATATATATATATATATATATATATATATATATATATATATATATATATATATATATATATATATATATATATGCGGGATAGTGGCCTTGAGCAAGTAAACACTTTGCCATTTTAGTAACCATGGATCGTAAAACGGGCAACAGCGTGCGTTGTTTTATAACGCCATGTATTTTATAGTGCAAATGTTTTATAAAAACAGTGATAGTTTGGAAGCTGCGGAGAGGGAGTTCCGACATTTTTTCAACTTGTAAAGATGTCAGAATAAGGCAAGCACTATTAAATTGACAATGTGTCAACTTTTTATTTTCTATGGCACACTAATTATCAAAAAATTAGAAAATGAACTTATAATAATTTTGTGTATAGACCAAAATAATGAAAAAATTAAAAATGCGAATTTTGTTATGCAACTCGCTATATGGGTTTGAAATAATATGCAAACCAAAATATTGAGAATTTATCCCGTTTTTGAATTCGTAGTAAGCTGAGTTTAAAGTTCAGATTTCAGTTGAGTATCTTTAAAAATGTGACCCATCATTCTGTATGGATGTGCAAAAATTCAAATATGTATTCCTTTAAATAGCGAAAATAGCGAATATATACTAAAATATTAGTTGTATAAAAACGAATCTCGTACGTAAAAACTTAAAGACCATTACACAGAGGACTATAAAACTAAATTTAATAACCAATGCTTTATTTAGAACAAGACACCCGATAGAAATCTACACCCATTTATTTTAAAGATCATAATACTTCCTTAAGCATATACGTGAGTTCTAAGGAATTGTTCTGGGTCAACATTTTAGAAAATCATCGTTAAAGTAAACGAAGCTAAGCGATGACATTTCGTGGTTCGAGATAAGCAACACTACCATAGCATGCAGAAAGGTGTTTAAGGCGGCTCATTTCTCCCTAGCAAAAGAGAGTGTGATTGAGATGTCATGACCCTAAAGCCAAGTTTTTAAATATTTGGTTTCCGTTCTGATTTTCTTGAATATTTTCACTATACCCCATTAATAAATAATAAAACGTAAATACTTTGGGCTTTATTATTCAAATTTTTAGTTGCTTATTATTATTATATATGGAATTAATCCATTTACGACCAAGTTATGAAAAAATAATTAAAAACAACGTTTGTTTGCATTTTTATTTTAAAAATAACTTTTGGACATTTTTTGTGGTCAAAATGGTCAAAATATTAAATTTATTACTAAAAATATATATCACACGGTGCGTAATATATATATATATATATATATATATATATATATATATATATATATATATATATATATATATATATATATATATTTGAAATGGTGCACCATTGGCTATCACTGTGCTTTGAATGAACTTTGCATTTATCACAAACGTAAATAGTATGACTGTTGCACTGCATCTCTGTCTTGCCTTTTCAGGATGTTTTATGATCACATGTCCCACTCTGTCAAGCCTCACTTCATTCACAGCAGCTTTTGGAAGTCTTTCGATAGTAGGTTTGTCTGCATCGGTATCATCGCCTTTCAAAAGATGTACTGCTAAATAAGATTTGAATTCTAGCCGTGTAATGTTGGAGTTATTTGCTCTAGGGTAGAGCTTCCAGCAGTTAGCTATAGTGCTGTCTAACTTGTTTATACATAAAGACCACCACCATTTTTTGCCTCGAATGTTTCTTCTCTAATTTACAATAGTATTATTATGAAGATCGATCCGTCCCATGTATTGTATTGTTGTATCATATCAGGTTGTGAAATTTGAAGTTATTTGTGCTCTTTTCGGATGATCTTTTAGTTTTTGCTAAAGGTAGCACAGAAAAATTATTACTATCGATAGTAACGATAGAATTGTCGTTCCATCTGACAAAGTCTAGTTGTATGTTTTCTTCGACTACAAAATTATAGGCACCCCTTTCTTTTTTCCGAGAGAGATTTTGCATTTTCTAAAGGGCAGTTATTTGTCTTATTGTCTCTTATGGTACTTGTTGGAAACTATTGCATTTCATGTAATTTTTTAAATAATGTATAGGGTGAGAAATAGTTAACAAAAAAAATCCCGTGGTGCAGTGAGTTTTATAATGTTGTCAAAAGATCTAAAACTATTTGTCCTCCTAATACTTAAGACGATTTTTCTTTCTCAGCATTTGCTGCTCCGTATGGTATAAATGTGTAAAGGTATCCATCAGATGAGCATAGATCCCACAACTTGAACCTAAATCGGACGGGTTTTCATTTTGTAAACATTTTACAGAAATGCCAACTAAAATATGATACCTCTTGCTCGTCAACAGCAAGGTTGTGCAAAAATATTCCAAATTGCTTGTTAAAATGCACGCGGTTTGGCATGTTTATCAGTTGTGTCTAGACTTGCGTTCTCTGACAAATGCAAGTTGCTTTTGATATTTCTAAATGTGTTTCCACTCATACGTTTTCGTACAATATCAACACCTTTGTATTCGTCTTGGCTCCAGTAAAGATTAGTTTATAGTAAAATATGATAAGCAGAAAGGATTAGAATACCAACAACATTTTTTAGGTCATTTTTGTTGAAACTAAAGTCTAAACGATTATTATCTCGAGAATATTTGAGAGAATAGTCTACTATCATAGATAGAATGTCTTCGTCAAAAAATAAGAAACATATTTCCAGTGGTGTTTTTCCTTCCAAAGAGTCTTTTAATTTTTTGTAAGGTTTCACCTTCATTTGACACAGGCAAGCAAATGTGCGTTATTTTTATTTTCTTCTACTTGGGATTTTTTGATGTTGTACTCGCATTTGTACCGGTTTTTTTCTGAAAGAAGCTCTTCATCAGATTCATCACATGAATAATCGTCAATTTCAACATCTATTTTAAATGTACGCGCGACTTCCCTGTCCAGTGGTATTTTATTCAATAGTTCGTTTTCATCAATATTCTTTCATCAGTCAATTCATCAGCCTCTGGTGGGCACAGTGTCCAATACACCTCTTTCTGAAAAAAAACAACGCTAAACTCTATCACACCCATAAAATAAAAGTAGATCACTTTCCACGGTTTTTCAGTTCATCCATAATTTCCTGCATTGCCTCTTCCAATTCTCTTTACGTTGAAAACTTTCTTCCCGCTATTTCACTAAACATCTGTCGTTTGCACTAAACACTATAAATTCCAACTGTTCTATCTAGCAACTAAATCAGAAGATGCAGAATGTAAGGAAAGTCTTCTATTGATGCGCAATAGTAGTAATTGACTGATAAATGTGATGATCTTACGCCATTCGTATGTTTACTCTTTGTTCGTATATTGCGCCAATGGTGCATATACGCACCACTATAATTTTTAGTCAGTTATTGTTATCCGAAAAATTTTCAGATATTTCAAGTATGCCACATTATTTTAGAGTACTATAGTAAAAATGTCAGGCATATAAACACAAAATATTTAAGCAATAAATATGTTTTATTCTTATTCATTATTGTTTATTTTATTTATTCCTATTTATTCTTGTTTATATGTCCGCGCTGTTAGCAAAAGTTCTCATAATTTGGTTTGATCTAAAAAATATTTCTCAGAAAAAAAATACGTGGAGGCATGAAAAACATGGTTGGTAAACATTATTTTTTTCGATGGAAAATTCGGCATATAGAAAATATTGCGACACACAATCTTAAAAATATATTTAGTAGGTTGGTACGTCCACGCACCATTGGCCCAAAATAGGTTAAAGGGCTGATTAATAATAGTTATAAGGATAAACTTATATAAAGCAAGTATAGTCTGTAATTTGTTTGATTTTATATTGCTTGTAGTATATTTCGCGAAAAATGTTGTTTCCTTCTCTTCTATACGAGGATATAGTGAAAAGTCGGATACATTTTCTATACATGGTCTGCGATTACGTTTCTGACAAGTAGCTTTATTTCTATTAACTCTTCATGAATTTGAAGCCTACATGATGTTTAGTTTTGTTTTGACAGTCTTAGCATATCAGTTATAGCATATCAGTCTTAGCATATCATATTTTTGCTATAAAGAAAAATGCAAATTTCATTTGTTGATTAAACATTACTTTTGACGCGTAAAAGCCATCGCATAAACCAAAGAAAGTTAAAATATTTTATGAAAACTCTTTCCCTTCACTCTTCATGTTTTATAAGTGGTTTATTGAGTTTCAATGTGGACGGACCAGCACGAGTGATGCTCCGCGCTCAGGATGTCACGTTAAGGTCACCACTGAAGAAATAGTTCACATAAGCTTCAATATCGTGTAAGCCGATCGCAAACTGTAGGTTAGAAATATTGTTGATATAATAAATACCTTGGAAGGATGTGTTTGGAATATCCTAACTGAGTATGGTACATTTTTTTTGGGTATGATAAAATTATCAGAATTATGGTTGCTGCGTTTACTCACTGTGCATAGAAAACGAATTCCAATGTCTTCTTCACAACCATGTTTAGACATATATACGCAAAATCCAAAGGATTTTCTGCGACCGTTTGTGACTGTTGACAAAATTTGGATTTATCACTACAGACCAGCAAATGTCATGACCGTTAATGACCGTTGACCGCAAATGTCATGTCCGACCAGTTAATAAAAAAGACCCTATTTGGCGAAAAAAAAGCTGTGTTTCACCACGACAATTCGCATGGTCATTTGTCTGCCATTTTAAAATTGATCAGTTTGAGCTACGAACAGATGCCGTATTCACTCCATTCTCCAGACTTGGCCTCCTGCGACTTATTTCTCTTTCCATGCATGAATATGTGACTGGCTGGAAAGAAATTCACATCAAAAAAAGAAATCATCGCCAAGACAGAGCATTAGCTGTACGTTCCATAAATCGTACTTTTTGGAAATGGGATAAAACTTGGAAAATCGTTGTTCGAATTATACCGGCCTAAAAGAAGACGTTGAAAAATTAATTGATTTCTGATCAAATAATGATATTTCGTTTAAAAAATAAAACTTTTCAAGATTGGAATAGTTAATAACTAAAATTAATCAACATAATATTAAATGCAATATGCAATTTTAATAAAATTAGTCAATATAATTTTAAATGCGATATGCAAAATATTTTATATGTACTCAATTATTTTAATTTAACTGTACTAAAGTATATATACGAGGGTTGCTATTTATGTATATGGAATAAGAAATTGAAAGCAAATATTTATCATTGAAAATGGTTTTAATGTTTTTCAAAATATTCTCAGCTATGATCGATATACTTTTGGACACGTTTGAATCAATTTTCATAACACTTTTTCCATTTTGATTGAAGTATCTCCAAAACATGCATTTTGAACTCATCAACCGTTTCTTCTAACGTGGAAAATCGTTTATTATATAGTTTATTCTTCGCGGGCGGAACCAAAATAAAATCATTGGATGCCAAATTAGGACTGTACGGCGAATGACCCATTAATTCAATATTTTGACCGATCAAATATTGAATTGCTCGGTCCGATATGTGAAAGCTCGCGTTGTCATAATGAAGAATGATCTTGCGTCGCTGGTTGTTTTTTCTTTATTTCTTCAAATACTTCTAGCAAACAAATGATTGTGTATACCATTTAGAACAAATAAAACAGGCGACCAGTGTTTCATACGCGGAAAACTTTTGTAGGGTTTGACTCATTTTGAAAGACCCATACAGTCGACCACTGTTTACTTTCGGGCTCATACGCAAAGATCCAAGATTCGTCACCTGTATAGATGTTATACACAGCTTTTGACGCCCCACTATTGTATTTTCGAACATTTCTTTGCATTAATTAACACGAGTCTTTTTTGAGCTATTGTCAAATGATGTGAAATCTAACGCGCACAATTTTTTTTGCAGATGAATATTCATGTTTACGATCGCCACAGTGATTTAAGATGGTGCTTCATCGCCAAAGGTCGAAGTGAGTTGATCGATGCACTGTTATTGAGATAATCCACGCTGAATGTCGTAGTAAACCATCGCAAGAAAATTCTCACTAGTTAATTTCACTGAATTAACTGTGATTAATTTCACTGATTTACTGAATTTTCAGATGAAATTTTGAAGTCACTGAATAACACAAATAGCTTCTATATGACAAAACGTTCTGAGTACGTATACAGTCAACAATGTCAAACTTTACAATATATATGTCAGATGTGCCTAGCAACACCATTGTTGCCAATTCCGAATACATACATAACAACACTCGTAGAATAAAATCCGAAGGTTAATGCCAGCAAACTACATTAACAAACATCTATAAAGATATATCACTGATCCAAAGGTGAGGTTTCCATTATCAAAGACAGATAACTAGCTGGATAAAAGTTTTAGTAAGGTAGACTAAAGAAGGTAAGTAACTACTTAATAAATTGTATCCAATTTAATTGCGCTCAAAGCAAAAAATACTTTTTTTGTGAGCATCGTAACTGAAGACAAATCATTCGATATCTATCTATCTATCTCATCATCATCATCATCATCAGCCCGTATCGATCCACTGCAGGATGAAGGCCTCTTCAGCATGCTTCCAACCTTCACGGTCCTGGGCTTTCCTCTGCCACTCGGGTCCAATATACTTAACGATGTCATCAGTCCATCGTGCTTTCGGTCTTCTTCGCGGACGTTTGCGATCAAGCGGTATCCACTCCAGGATTGCCTTGGTCCATCTGTCGTCCCATCGCCTCGCTATATGGCCTGCCCATCTCCATTTCAACTGTTTTACTCTTCCAATGATGTCACAGACTTTTGTTTATTCCCTGATCCATGCGCAGGACTTTCTGTCTCGTCTTGTAATGCCAAGCATACATCTTTCCATTCCCCTCTGTGCCACCCGAAGTTTTTGAATTGATTGCGATATGAGTGTCCAGGTTTCACTTCCGTATGTCATAACGGGTAGAACGCACTGATCGAATACTTTTTTTTTCAGGCAAAGTGGGAGTCTGCTCTTAAATACTATGTTGAGCCTACCAAATGCCTGCCAGCCACATTTAACACGCCGTTCCACCTCCCGGGCGGTATTCCTCTCCATGGAAATCCTCTGCCCAAGATATACAAAGCTGTCCACAATCTCTAAATCCCTTCCTAAAACTGAAATTCTTCTGTCCTGAGCGAACTTACTGAACATAACCTGACTCTTTTTCAGGTTTATTTTCAAGCCAAATGGTTCGCCAGCCCTTTACAGTTCTTGTATGCGTCTTTGCAGCTTCTCTGGGTCTTGTGAAATGTGGTCTTGTGAATTGTGGCTGTAGCTCCATCATATATCGATTCTAATAGGTTTACATAGGCTCTCTCTACACCTTGGCTAAGCAGTGCATCCATTATCGCATGCTTTGAGATGGAATCAAATGCTTTTTCGTAGTCGATAAAAGCCAAGCACAGTGGCATGGTGTATTCGTTGTGCCTTTCTATGACCTGCTGTACAACCTGGATGTGATCCATTGTACTGAATCCACTTCTGAATCTTGCTTGTTCTCTTGGTTGTGCGTCATTCAGTTTTTTTAATATTCTTTTAGAAATTATCTTAGTGAAAACTTTGTACATCACTGATAGGAGGCTTATTGGACGGTAGTTCTTTAAATCTTCCTGTGCTCCTTTTTTATGTAAACGGATCACTTCTGCATTTTTCCATAAGTCAGGTACTTTTTGTTCTTTGAGGCATTTTGAGTATAATTTTGCCAGTGTTTTATGTAACGTCCGACCACCAGCTTTTAGCATTTCGACAGTTACACTATCCTTTCCTGGAGCCTTGCCGTTCTTCATCAATTCTATAGCATTTGTTACTTCCTCCACTAGGATATCTGGTATTATATATTGTTCTTCCGTGGGTATTGCTGTCCCTGACTGGCTCTGATCTTCATATAACTGGGAATAAAACCTTCTGACAATCTCTAACATTTGGGTACGCGTCCTGCACACTGTGCCATCCTCACGCTTTAAAGCATATATTTGCGTTCTTTTGTTTCTCAGCTTCTGTTTAGCTTTGTTAATTCCTTTGTTTTCTTCCAGGGTTTTTTGCACTAGCTGCATATTGAATCGGCGCGTGTCCTCTCTGATACGTTTTCTTATAGTTTTGCAGAGCTCAGTGTACTCGACCCTGCCAAAACGACTACCTGCATTTCTCATTGCTCGCCGTTTCTTCATTAAATCAATGGTCTCACTGGAGATTTTTGTTTGTTTGAGACATTTTTCCTCTGGTGCTATTGAAGCAGCCGTTTGAAGTACATTGTTGGCGATTTCTTCATATTGAACTGATATTTCCACCTCCTCTGGATCTTGTAACGCAGCAAACCGGTTTGACAAAGCAATCTCAAAATCGCTTCCTCTCTCCAGCAGTTTTCCAGAATCCACCTTGCCCTTCTTTGATCTTACCATTTTTTCGCGCTCTTTTCGACAGTCAATCCGAACCCTTGCTCGTACAATTCGGTGGTCACTTTCAACATTAAAATTGTTAAGGACAGTACAATTGGTAAATATTGTTTTATCGTTGGTCATGATGTAGTCAATTTCGCTTGTGAGCCCAGATGGACTTTTCCATGTCCATTTTCTGCTGATATTTTTCTTATAGAATGAATTCATAATATATAGTTCTTGTCCTTCAGCAAAATCAACTAATATGTCACCTCTATTGTCTCGCTCGCCAGTTCCATATGGGCCAGTTGCATTTTCGTCTGTTCTTGTTGTTCCAATTCTGGCATTAAAATCACCCATCAGGATTTTGTACCTACATTTCTCCTTGTATAAAAGCTGGGCCACATCATCATAAAATTCCTCAATTTCCTCATCTTTATGGCTTATAGTTGGTGCATAAGCTTGGACGATTTGAAGCCTAAACTTTTTATTCAGCTGAATGACGCATTGGGCTAATCGGTCGGATGTACTTTCAAATTTTGCCACACTGTCCTTCAGCTTTCGATTGATGAGGAATCCTATTCCATGGTATTTCAGTATGTTGAAATATGACAGTACAACCTCAAACACGGCCCTCATTCCCCGGAGGCCAAGGGGCAACTACCTACGGCAGCGGGAAGACCTGCCCCAAGGCAGAGGGTGCTAAGAATCACCGGGTTAGATCAGGCTGCCATTGGACTTTTGACATTGCAACGTTAAATATACGGACTATGAAAACAGAGGCCCGATTGCAAGAACTGTTAATCGAACTTGACAACATACATTGGGATATTATTGGGCTCTGTGAAACACGAAGGAAGGGTGAAGAGTTAATCAAACTGGAACCAACTGGACACGTACTCTACACTCGAGGTACGGAAAATGGCCGATGTGGCGAAATAGGATTCATCTATCTATCTATATGTATATATATATATATATATATATATATATATATAGATATATATATATATATATATATATATATATATATATATATATATATATATATAGATATATATATATATATATATATATATATATATATATATATATATATATATATATATATATATATATATATATATATATAACATTTACGACTCCATTCTGTTATTACTGTTATAAGAAAGATTTGTTGTTGATAATGAGTTGTCCAATAAATATCAACCAATAAATCATCAACCATTAAATAATAATTACTTAAATTCAATGATGAGTTGATATAAATCAGATCATCAATGAGTCAAAGCGCAACAACTTGTAGCCCATACTTTTAGGTTCAGAGGTTTATAATTTCGCTTCCTTTATTATGGTCATGACATGATTTGACAGCATTTTTGGTGTGCAGTAGCTGAATCCCTGTTCATATCTTTTCGCCGCATATTCGAGTTCCATATACTTTGTTTTTCTTACATAATCCTTCAATACTGCGTTTTCAGTCAGTAGTTGCTTTTATTTTAAACTTTTTCAAAAACACAACCGGTTCCTAAATTCGACATTGGAAAACTCAAGGATGAGAAAGTAGTGTCGAAATACGTATCAGCCTCGGAGAGGCAGTTTGCAACAATGCTGAACAAAAATACCAGCATGCCAATAGACGAAATGTGGAAAAACATCGAAGATTACATTACGGTTATCGCGGAGGAGGTGATGGGACAACAACCCCGTCATAAAAAAAAATGATTGATTCGACAACAAATGCCAAGATGCATTAAAGCGAAAAAAAATGAAGCTTACACAATATTAACGGAATATCCGACACGAGCCAAACAGGACAAATATAATGATCTTAAACGATTCCTAAAATAGAATCTGCAGACCGAAAAAATGAAAGTACGATATAACAAAATAAAAAATATGAACGAACTTTTTAAATTACCCAACATAAGAGCCGTGAATTCCCTAGTTAAAAGGATGAAAGAAAGATATCAACAAAAGACAACTCCCTGCAAGGATGCAGAAAGCAAGATTATAAGTAACGCAGAAGATATAAAACTAAGATGGGCGCAATATTTTGAACATCTTCTCAATTCGAGCCCATCATCCGCACGAACAGCAGCAGCAGCAGACATAATAGCAGGTACAACTGATATAACAGCTGATGAAGGATCCTCTTTGAATCCTCCCACACTCTATGAAGTAAAAATAGCCCTGAACCTCCTAAACTACAAAGCGTCGGACACTGATTTCAGCTGGAATAGCACCTGAGCTTCTGAAAGACGGCAACACCTACAAAGCACATCTACGCATATTAATCACAAATATATGGACGCAGGAAACACTTCGGGAAGATTGGCGCAGGAGTATCATATGTCCAATTTATAAAACAGATGACAAACTCTGCTACAAAAACTACCGAGGAATGTTCTTACAGTGTATGTCTTATAAGATCTTGACACAAATTCTAGAAAAGAGAATTAAATCCTTTGTTAACAAAGTAATTGGTGTATATCAAGGCGGATTTAGAATTGGGCGATCGACTACAGACCAGATATTCTCAGTTAAACAGGTGCTGGAAAAATTCTGGGAATATAACATTGATTGTTGTATTGATTTGTTGACTTCAAACTGGTATGCTACAGTATCGACAGGCGCGTACTGTATAAAATCATGTTTGAGTTCGGTGTCCCACCGTAACTGGTTCAGCTTACAAGGATGAAAAGGAAAGGAAAAAATGGAATGGAAAAAAAAGGAAGAATGAAAAGGAAAGGAAAGGAAAAAATGAATAACGGTTAGAGACGTCTCAGCGGCTATTTAGCAACTGAACACACAGCTTAACGTGGGTTCCGAACCACGGTCATCAGCCACCGACAACCAAGGCCAACAATTCCCTCAGGCTATCAACCCTTGGTTATGTGCTTACCCACAAGTCAATCAAGAAACCTACCGACTGGCGCGTGACCAACCTAAACACTTCTCAGAAGGCATCCGACCTTACCCAGCATTTTGTCGGATTTTATGTTTTGCAATTTTACACTCGATATCTTGTTCGGAAACTTCCCGTTGACACCAAGGAAACGCTATGCTGCAAATCCACACAGCTCGTAGCATATGCTGACGACATAAATATACCTGCAAGATCTTTGGAGAGTACTAAAAAAATATTTGTAAACCTTGACTCGGTATTAAGGAAGTTGGCTTACGTACTAACGAAAACAAATCAAAATTTATGACACAAACTAGGAAAAGATGCCAATCAGACAAAATATTACAGTAGAAGACTTTACCCTAGAAAACGTAGACAACTTTGTATACCTAGGGGCAAAATTATCGAAAGATGAATGCGAACCCATCGAAATTAAAAGTGGAATAATGATGGTAGATAAGACATATTATTCGGTACTCCCAATAATTAAAAACAAAAGCAAAGCAGGAAAATAAAACTTAAACTATATAAAACTATTATAAGACCTGTTTAATGCTATGGCAGCCACACGTGGACATTAACTCAGGTGTCCGAAAAATTGCTTAACGCCTTTGGAAGAAAGGTCATCAGAAGAATCATCGGACCTGTAAGGGAAGACTCTATCTAGAAAATACGATACAATAGATGTATGCCAACCTCGATAATCCAGAAGTGTCGCTTCTCATAAAGTTCAAGAAGCTACAATGGGCTGATTATGTGGAGCGGATGGATGATGAAAGAATTTCCAAATTTTTTGGGACCATTCTGTTGACGCAGACAGCAAATCACTGCTAAGATTTTCAAACTAGAAGACGCGGGTACTGAATCGAGAATGATGAAGGCGTAGTATACAGGAGGCCGAAGGCCAATTTGGGCTGTAGCGCTATCGGTAAGGTAAGGTAAGGATTTGCTTTTATTTCATCCTCAATATTCTCATCAGTTTATATTTTTTTTGTATCGCATATTCCTAGAATAGATTCCATGATTGTAGATAGAAAATATTACAGGACTTATGATTACAAGATCATATTGAAATTTCTGCAGCTTATAGCATATTATATGTTATCAATTGATTTAATAACCTTCACACTATGGGAACAATCACTAAATATCTCCTTATTTGAATCACTTCAATAAAATAATATATTGCGTTCTCGTTGACACTTCGTATTATTTTTTTCCAAATAAATTCTCAAAATATTCAAACATAACTTAAGTCAATTATTATTACTCATTGAAACGGTCAGTTCAATTTAATTCTAAAATAAAGTTTAGAATAGAGAGAGTGAATCATCTCCCGATGCTGCTCATATCATAGCGAAATGTTTGTCAGGAAGTTAAAATAATGTTCATTCAGTATTTGGTAAATATCCTTGAGGATAACAACTCAAGTCATTTAATTCCGAGATTCTGGGTTGAATATATAAAGTAATTAAACATTTACATTTAAACTGTGATCTTTTTGGAAATAGTTCTAGGTCGGAGTGTATTTCGAAGGGACCGCAATACGAGCTCCAACACTATGGATTTTCACTAATAAAAGAAAACAAAACATCTATGTACATGTTATTTATTGAACTAGATTGAATCTTTAATAAAATTTCAGTTGTACTCAGTGCTTTTATAAAGTATCTCTATAAAAAGTATTTGTATCGTCTTCCTATCAAGTAATTCTTTAATCATCTTAGAAGATTTATATACGGAAAACTAGTGATAATACGCGACGTGCAGAAGCACCAACAATAGGGTTAATTAAAAATAACGAAAATTTGATGCTCAGGGCGCTTCATTGGGGTCACTACGGAGCAAATGAACAACAAAATCTTGTTGACCAAACAGAGAGTGAAAATTTGAGAAATTGTTGAGATAATAGATGTCTTAGACGAACGTGTTCGGAACACTAATTGTTCAGATTGACAGCTTCACAGTAGTTTTTCATATGTATGAATATGTATATGCATAACGCAGTCCACAGGAGAGCCAGCCGCAATTTCCGATTGTCGATGAAACTTAGATTCATCACCATGACGAATGAGCTTCGAAGAAAGTGAAGACGCTTCTATCTGGTGTTATTATTACGCACAGCATTATCTTCATCAATTATTGGAAAAGACAAAAACAATCCTAGGGGAGCATTATGTTGCGCTAGTGATTTAGTTTAACATAAAGTTGATAAATAAACACCCTTATTTCGCAAAAAAATACAATAATGCATTGCCCGGTTTATCCTCTATTTGAATTGGTCAATTTACGCTCTGAATTGCACTGGATTACGCCGGACTTGGCTCCTTCCAACTCCTCTCTCTTTCCAAATATAGAGAAATAACTGGTTGAAAATATTTCTTTATTTGTGAAGGGATCGTCGACGAAACGGAGAACTATTTTTGGAAATATGTATATATATATATATATATATATATATATATATATATATATATATATATATATATATATATATATAAATATTAGACTGGGCCAATAATTGAAAGTTATAGCCCTTAATATTTATATTAAGAAGTATATCATGGCGATTTTAGGTTTTTTAATAGGAATCGCATGTTTCGTCCAAAACTCCTAAACCATCAATTTGCAAAATTGGAACAATAGCTATTCTTAAAGGGAATTAAATTCTCTACGAAAAAGATCGCATTATAAATTTACGTCAAACAAACCGTTTCCGTGTAATCATGCCTTGGACATTAAAGCGTTTTTACAATTTTGCTTTTCAAATTTGAAATTTTGTAACTAATGAACGAATCAATATTTGAAAAAATACAAACACACTCTTATATATACAAACATACTCCTCCCAAAGTTATTCAAGGTTAAAGTTGAATTTAAAAGTAATTTATAGCATAGCATGGCTAAATACCTAAATTGTTGAATTCTGGTTGTTTCTTAATACGTTACTATATGATAATATAATATAAAAATTAGTTAATCGCATATTCTAATATGAACACCTTCAATGACGGCTCTCATTAGAATCTAAGGTTACGAATGCTTGATTCACTCGATGTTCTAAATACTCTCTAGTGTTTACTGGCAATTTATAGATCATATCTTCTACAGTACCCCCAAAGATACAAATCAAATCAAGATCTTGAAATAGTTTATAGAGTTGCCTGCTTACTTCTTATGTACAGTGTGTCGGAGCACCATCAAGCTGGTATCAGCTGCTTCGATACCCTGCGAGTGGAAGGTTTTCTGTCAAATCCTCTACTATTGTTACTATTTCCAGATAGTTTTGTGAAATTAATCGTTCATCGTAAATAAAGTATCGAATTTGTTTGTCCATCTGTAAGTAAAACACAATAAAACTAAATTTCTCTTGGTATGATGAATGCCTAATAAAATAAGCATTTTTATTGGCCCAGAAGTACAAATTTCGTCTGTTAAAAACACTTTCTCCCGAAAATTTGAACTCATCAGTTCAGATTATTTTTTTCCACACAAAATGTGGATCTTCCTGGAAACGAACTAATAATTTTTCACGAAATTCTACTCTTTGAGGACATTCTGACTTGGGAAAACGGACTTTAGAAAATCTGTAAGAGCGCATACTGTGTCATGCATAGAAATAAGCTAAAAGATTAATCTCGTTATCGTCATCAGATGTTGCTGGCTTGGTCAAATTTCGGGGTACCTTCAAAAATCCGTTCAAAAAATGTCTATAATACATTACATTAAACTGTAAATATATATATATATATATATATATATATATATATATATATATATATATATATATATATATATATATATATCATATTAATATAAGCAACCTATTATTGAAAAGTATTCAAAATTTCAGATAACTAGCTATGCTGGTTGTAAAAAAAATTATTTTTTATTCAGGGACGTGTCTTGCAAAATTTCTTAAAAAATATTTTTTATTTCTGAAACGGTAAGAAGGTATATTATATATTACATAAAAACGTAAAAAGGAAAGATAGGTGTATTATATGTTACATAAAAAAGTTGCAAAATACCTCACAATATCTAAAAATATAATATTATATAGTGTATTCTATTTAGTTGGTATTAGCTATGAGTGTATTTGGCAACAGAGCAGCGCAGACAATATTTTAAATGGAGAGCTCATGTTTATTTATATAAGAATCTAAAATGTTAAATCTTTACTTTGAGTAGTTCCCCATAAACGTCTAATGTGCCATTCACCGTCAATCGTGAACCATTCAACACCCCGGGTATATAAGTACAGTTAGAGACGTTTGTTGTCGTTAGCCTTCTTTTGCCCCCATACTAATTTCATTCTTTTCATTTTTTCATAAAATTCGACTATTTGTTTAGTTAGCCTACTCGGATTCATCCGTTTTATGTATCCGTAAAACTTAAGTCTTCTTTTTCTCATATCGCTATGTATATCTGTGTATTGTTTGATTTCTTTGTTTTCCCGAAATCGGTATGTTCTGTTATTTATTTGTTTGGGGCCTAAGATTTTTGTTATGATTTTTCTTTCCTTCTTTTCAATGTCCTCGCTATCTCTCTTTATATTCAAAATGAGCGTTTCTACCCCATATATACATTCTCGCTTAGAACCTGTGTTGTAATGTCTCAGTCTTGTGTTTTTAGACATGCATTTTATGTTGTAAATATTTTGTATAAATCTCAATGCCGTTTCCATTTTTTGACGTCTACCCTTATTGGACGCTTTTTCCAACCCATTTTCCATGATTACTTCACCGAAATATTTGAATTGAGAGACTAGTCTGATGTTACCATATTTTGTTTTTAGAAATGGTGTTCTTAGTCTGTTGCAGGTCATGTATTGTGTCTTTTCAAATAAAATTTAAAGTCCTACCTTTTCTGCTCTTTCTTTTAAGATTTCAATCTGTTTTTGTGCCTTTAATATATATTGAGCCAAAATTGCTAGATCATCAGCAAACGCCAGACAATCAATTTTGATGTTGGTTCTCCCCAGTTCAATCGGCTGGTCAATATTCAGGGCCGACTTTTTTTCACGCCACTCCTGTATTACTTTTTCTAGAACACAGTTAAATAAGGTGTAGCGACAGTCCATCCCCTTGTCTCAATGCAGTTTTAATTTCGAAGGGGTCTGAGATGTTATGCATGAATTTATCATTTGACCTTGTGTTAGTTAATGTTGCTTTAATAATCGCCAGTATTTTCAGATCTAGTCTTTGTTTTTTCAAGATTTGGAATAAAGATTCGCGGTTAATAGAATCATATGCAAATACACAAATGTACAGATGATATTTTTAGTGTACAGTTTTTGATGTCTTAGGATCAACTTTAGATTCAGGATCTGTTCGGGCAGGATCTGCCCGGTCGAAAACTTGCTTGATATTCACCAATTTTAAGTTCTAACTGCCCCTGTACTGTGTCTAGAAAACATTGAGATAGAATCTTTTAACAAACTGTGAGAAGAGATATCCCTCTGCAGTTGTTTATATCCGTTCTCTCTCCTTTCTTGTGTAGTGGATGGATTAGAGTATCTTTCCAATCTTCCGGAATCCGTTCGGTACGCCAAACTTCTTGTAGAATTTTGGTTATTTCCTTGTTTGTACCTGGATTGTAGCGGATTTCGAAAGTTCAGCAGTAATTCCGTCCATGTTTCACCAGATACTTTGTTATTTTTAAGTCGCTTGATTTGCTAATTATTTCATCTTCATTCGGTGGTAATGAATCTGGGTTTGTTTGTTTATAGTTTAGTGTTGGTTGTTTTGTTCTTTGCAATTGTTTCGGTTATTTAGAGCTAATTGTCCGTTTTCCTTTTGGAAGCAAACATTTTAGGGTTGATAGAATGTTTATTTAGTTTTAAATGTATTGTAAAAGTTTTGGGTATTATTTTTTTGGAAATCTTTTTCTAGTTCATCAAGTTGATTGTTTTCATATTTTCTTTTAGTTTGTCTAATTAGCTTCTATGTTTCTTTTCTTACTTCCAAAAAGATGTTATAATTTATTGCTGTTTTTTGACTGCTCCAATCTTTAAATGCTTTACTTCGGCTTAATACTGCTTGCTCGCAAACTTCATCGCACCACGGATGTTTTCTACGTTTTTGTAAAGGGGCCAACTTTAAGGCTGTTGTAAAAATTTTTTGTTTCACTTCTTACCAGTTCTGTGCTGATTGTTTATCAAGCTCTTCTGTTAGGGTTGGCTTTGTTTTGTAGGGTCGAACTCTGGTATATATATATATATATATATATATATATATATATATATATATATATATATATATGTATATATATATATATATATATATATATATATATATATATATATATATATATATATACATCAGCCTATCATTCCGGCGTACATTGACAATTTCCATTTAATAGAATCTTCGTATATGGACGCTCTATTACAAATTAATGCTATTTCATTATTTAACCTCACCTGAACATGCGGATGAAATTTTAAATGGAAATGACTTTTTTCGTCCTCGACGCACGAAAGTGATTCGGTGTTTAGTGGTAAATCTCCTTGAGTTTAGTGTTTCACACCGAAGAATCCAATAGAAAAATTGATCTGGTTAACAGTTAGGAGAACAAGGCCTACTTGTAAGAGTCTCAACGATTTGTTGGCGTAAGTGATATCAAACAGTATCAGTCCTACCTTGTATTATCTCTGACCGCTTATCATCGACGGCAAGGGTGACTGTTTTGTAGAAAACGACAATATTTAAGCGTTTAATGGCATAAAATCGTAATGGATTTTGTTTAAATGAACATGTCGATTTTGTTTAGGTAGTAATACACCGAACAGCAATATTTATGGTATGGGATACTATTGGCTATGGAAGTTTGTATGTGATTCCTCATTATATTGTTCTCATTGCCAATTGTTACGTTCAACGTAGATATTTCCCTATAACTTAGCGTGAATCATTACATCCCATTCCTAAAATAGTTATTCCTAATTCAGTTGAAGACTTGCGCTCTATAAGTATCTTGTCTCTTATTTCTAAGGTTCTAAAAAGGCTAGTGTATATCTAAAGGTATGAACGATACTAAGGAGGGTGAAGTCGGAATTCCAAACTTAATGTTAGAAAAGCTTCTTTAAATATGTTGGAAGAAGCTAGAATTATTATAGCGCAATGCCGAGCCAGATCTTCCAATATTTCACCCAGACAGCATATTTAGAATATGATAGAAGACTATAAAATTTAGCTCATTCATTACGGATTCTAGACTTTCTAGTTTGATATATTCTGCTTCAAGAAAAAATATGTAGCCCACTTTATTCCGTCGATGGTAAGACATGTTTGGGAGTATGAAGATAATCGGAGAGCACAAAGATAAAAAAAAAATCAATGAAAACCAAATTTTAATCGTTTATTCCTTGTTATAACATATATTAGAGGTGTCCATAAGTAATGTCATTTTCTTAAAATTTTACAAACACTACTGACTACTGACAATAATATAACTTAATATAAAATAACCTTTATTCTAATTAAATATATTAATATTAAGTTATACTTTTAAATAAATGCTCTTTATCCTCATTTCTTTTGACTATTTGAGCGTTGGTATAAAAAATTTAAGAACAGTGATTTCAATCTTTTCAACGATACAGAATCTGAAAGACCTGTTAAGCTTGATAAGGATCTGTTGTCGACGGAAGTTGAAGCTGTTTCTAAACAAACCGAGTTGGAATTAGCTATAAAGCTTCATGATCCACAGTACAACAGTGTTTAAAACAATTGAACAAAGTAAGTAACCATAATTTTTACTCAAAACCATTCAATAGTAATTACGCGAAAAGGTGTTATTTTATACATGACATATTCATAGTGCCAGAATCACCCAAGAAAAAAAGGATTAGATTAGGTTAATTAACGATAATTTTTATACGCAGTTGAGGAATAATTATAGTAACTAAAGGATAAAGAGCACGAGGTGTTCCAGTCCTTTTTGATACCGTTGTTCGAAAAGGAATAGATATTTTACTAGAGCACAGATATACTTTTAGAAGTAAAAAAAATATGTATTTATTCGGCAATCCCAATACATTACAACCAATTTCTGGTAATAGAATTCTTAAGAAGCATCTACAACACAGTAAAGTAAATCATCCAGATGCTTTAACAGCAACGAGACTAATGTAACACTTAGCTACTCTCTGGCAAATTTCTAGTACGACGGAAAATGATATAGAGCAACTTTCTACTTTTATGGGGCACACAGTATGCATACACAGGCATAACTACGGATTGCCAGACTATGTATATCAATGTTCAAAGATAACGAAGTTGCCATTATTAATGGAAAAAGGCTCTGCTGCAAAATTTAAAGGAACATCGCTTGACGAACTTGATATTGACCTAGAAGATGATCTTTTGGATTATAATATTAAAGATATCAAGAAGATGGGAGATGAAATTGAACAAAACGAGATTGAAGAAGCATGTAATGAAATCTGAACTGATAATATAAGCATAATAAGCAAAAAAGTAAACCGATTTTAACACCTGGCCCCATACCTGCTACGGTTCTTGCGGTCTATGATGCTGCGAGCATCCGCAGGACCGAGGCATATGCGATGATACCTATCTTGCAAAAAGGCTGATTTATAGGGTCTTTATTTATTATGATTTCTACAAAGGCGAAGTTGTTCGAAGCGGCTTAACCAACCCCACCAGCGGAAACACCAAAGGCAGAGCGATAAAGGTTTTTAAGTGATACACGCACGGAAACCTTTTTTTTTGTCTTATAATGAGGAAATATTCATATACACTCAGAGAGCTCTCCGGGTAGTGTCATATTTTTACAGGCTAAACACCACCAAGTTTCCCTGTTTTTCGGTAGTAATACCTATAAACCTTTCTTCACTCGTTTTTAGAAAGAAATTTCCACAACCAGTGTTGTGATTACTTTTTGCTATATTATTGATCTTGTATATATTAATGCGCTATATAGAAGGTCATCTGAAATATAAGTTATTTGTTATATTATATATTATATATTATATAACTATTTGGTCTTACGTTATATTCGCAATTTGGGCCCCATATTTTTTATGCGTTACAAGGAATTTTGCATTAAAACAAATGTCATTAAAAATAAACTGTTATTTATAGTCACTTGTTGATGGTATACCTGGTACCTTGCTGATATTTATTTTCCGTTGTGTTATAATAAAATGTATTAATTATGTTAATTATTTGAATCGAGTACCTAAAATTTGAGCCTTCTGTAATAGTTCCCTCTTCTGGGGAGTTCATTCAAATTATAGTCAATGCATTTTCATGCGTCTTTTGAAATAACACTTTTTCGGCTTTCTTTTTCAGGAAGGTTTGCAGTCCTAGCTTATATCATTGTGTATCCGCTTTTGCCGCCGTCCTAATGTATCTGTTTTTTGCTGACGTCAGGCTGTTTATATGTGTTTTGGCTGCGTATTCCCATGCAGCTGAGCTGAACATTATGTTAATTGAGGTCTTGAGATTTATCATAGTCAGAGCAGATATCCTGCATCAGCAGATATAGCCTGTTCATGACACTTTCCGTTTTGTTGATCGTTTCCCGAATGTGTTATCTCTATGTGAGTGAATCCAGTTTCCCTGCAAGATATGTTGCTTCTTGGCTACATTGTACTATTCCGCCGTCTATTTCAATATTGTTCTTGATACCAATCTTCTTTACAGTCGGATGGCTTGGCTGTTCTGCCTATTGATCTGGATCTTTCAGTAAATGATCCATTCAGCTATTTGATCTATGTATAGTTGAAGTTTGTTGCAGGTGATATCTTTTCTTCTGTGCCTGGTTGTAGCTGCAATATCGTCTGCATATATTGACAATTTGGTTATTGGATTTCTCGGTATATCCTGCATGTAGGTCGTGTACAGGTGAGGACCTAGCACCGATCTTTCTCGGCTACCCATTTCAACTTTTGTTATTCCTGAAATGTGTTTTCTGTTTTAACTAAATGTCTGTCAGGTGTACTCCACGTTGGGTTGCAGATTTTCTTTGGGTAGCTAGATTTTGTCATCTTGTATATGGGTTCTTCGTGCCAGACCTTGTCAAAGGCTTTGATTATATCTAGAAGGATTACTCCTTCGGTGACAGTTTCGTTCAGTTTTAATGCCTGTTATTCCGCTTGGTGTTTCTTCCTGAAATCAAACTGCTCTACAGATATGTCCATTTTTTCTGTTTCTTGATTAAGTCTCTTCATTATTATCCTTCCTGCCACCTTGCTTAACGCTGGAAGTAAACTAATGGGACGATTATTTTGTGGTGTTGTTTCATTTCTAGGTTTGTTGAACATAATTATCGCGGTTTGTTTCTACACTTCCAGTAATGTCCTACTCCCATTATTACGCTGCGCCTTGCACTTTGGTTTCTTCAGCTTTTGTAACTCTGTATATTTTTCTGCCTCGATTTTCTCTATTTTTTGCTTATTGTCTCTTATTATTTCGTTTAGGGCACATTGCGTCTCGCCATATGGACTTGTATTTGCGGAAACTTCTCTTCACAGTGCTTCTGTGATTCGTCTTTATAAATCTTTGGCTGCTCCTTCCGTCTCCTCTTCGGTGTTAATTCAAACTGGGTTTGTTGTGATCTTTTCTCGCATCAGTTTTGTGAATTTTTCTTAGTTTATTTTCTTATTCTTAATGGATTCTTTATAGGGAGTACCAGTCTCCAATGTGAGCTCTATTGGATTGTGATCCAAAGTTCTGGTTTAAAGTTTGGAGTTGTATTTCCTGCCTCACGTTTTAGTAACTGCTATATGCAAGACATCAGGAAGTCCATTCCCACAGAGGATGTATATGAGAATTGCCAGTCCTTGTATTGCAGCTCCTGGTTCTTCTGTGAATTCCTGTAATATTGTTCCTCTGAAGTTGCTGATCCTGCTGTTTCATTTCTGCCATTTGGTGTTTCGATCGCCTACTACGATCTTTGATTCTTCACCTTTGAGCAAATCAGTGATTTCTTCATTGAATAACGACTGTTTCGGAGGATTATAAATCGACGTAATTATATATATATATATATATATATATATATATATATATATATATATATATATATATATATATATATATATATGATCAGGTCAGTTAAACTCTTCAGTCGAAGCGCCCAACACTTGAAAATGCCAAATGAGATTTTGGCGAAACGTCGTGACTCTTCACAGAATCAACGGATCGACACCCGGAATGATTTAGAAACATTATCTACCATCCGTGAACATATTAGATGTAATATATATATATATATATATATATATATATATATATATATATATATATATATATATATATTGTGGTCGTTTTTATAAATAGTAAATAAAATACATTTATTAATAAACATTTTATAAGAGGATATACATTTAAGAATATTAGATTAAATTCTTATTATGCATATGTAGAGTTATAACGAAAAAGAATTCTCAAAAAGAAATTATACTTTTTAATTTTTTTAAGCATGAAAACTGTTTACAATTTATAGTTGATTCAAAAACCATTTTCTTTGCTACTTAACAAGTGGCCTAATAAGGTTTACATTCCAAATTGATTCCCATACGCTTAGCTAACATAACAACGTGTCAGGTCAGTGAGAAAACTAGAGCAGGTACCCAGCCTCCCCTGTTTGGGGTGCTTTCTCGGTGACACCAATCTTAGGGTCAAACACGTTTATGGGAATGAGAATCGGAAATAACAGAAATTGCGTTGATATTCTTAAACATGTCACGTGAGAAACTTTATGAAAGGATGTAACGCATGAATTGTGAGTACGTTCTCTCTGACGGAAAATGTATCTAAACATATAATGAATTAGCAAAAATACTATTTAATTTATATAAACGCACTAAGATTCATATCAAAACTTCCACTATATTTAAAACTTGTTTTACAATTGTTTCGATGCGCACTGGCATTTTCAAATAAGAATACAACATGAATTTTATTCGTACTTAAAAAAGGCACTGTGTGTGGAATCAATTGTGTGTGGAATCAAACAAGAACAACCTCAGTTAAATATACTCTTTAATTCAGTTGTTTCAGTTAATGGTAATTTGAAAAGGTATGACACAGAAAATGACCAAAAAACTAACAAAGAATACGTAAGATTTCTGAGATTAAGAAATAATTTACATAGTCATTTTGCAATTTAACATTTTAGGTCAACTATATTCCAACATTTAATTACTCTAAGTATACTGAAATCTATATCAGTTTCAAATAGATAGATGTCCAACTCTGCAAAATAAAATATCATTTAAAGTAAAACCTTTATCCATAGAACTATTTCTTTTAAAGTCACAAATTCGGGAAAAGTAAGTCCGCCGAATACGGAACATGAAGAAGTATTTCGAAGCGTAGATCATGGAGTTTTGTAGCAATAGCCTGAGTGGTGTGTAGAGACGCATTAACGTGGGAAAGAGCACCTTCTCATAATCAAAAAATATATATATATATGAAATTTTCCTGGTATTTAACTCTTACTGCAGGGCAACACCCTTCTTTGATCCTCTTCTCCCTTTCCAAATATTCTGTGAAGATAATGTCTTGTGAATTCCATTAAACAGTGGCACACCTTTCCGGCTGATGGGATCTCTCTCTAATCTTCACTCTGCAATCAGCCAACCTGATTCACGGGATTTTGTTGAATAATACATTTTCTCAGAAATAATCCCAACAAGGCGTCCTGAGTGCATAACTTCACTCGTGCTGGTTCAACATCATCGAAACTCAGAAATCCCGTATGAATCATGAAATGTAAACAGAGGGGTTATTTTTTTTTTTAACTTTTCTTCAGATTGCGAAAAATATTGAAGCTATCTATTTTCGAAAACAGTCAAACCATCACCAAATATCGGTTTGAAATTCATGGGGCATTACAAAAGACGAAGCTAGTTTTCACCTCTGCAATGGCATTACCATTTATCCGAAGGGTATAGCTTTTCACTATATATATATATATATATATATATATATATATATATATATATATATATATATATATATATATATATATAGATGGTGCGATGTTGTGATGCAAAATCTAAGAGTTTTCTTTCTACAAATCTGAGCTTTTTTGAGGAATTTGTTCTCTCAAACGCCGCATAATGCCCAGATAATATTCTTTATTTACCATCTGACCGTCTGGCAAGTGTTCCATATATCGAGATAATTAAAGAAAACAGTCAATATCACCTTAACTTTTGATCGACTTTCACGTGATTGTTTCGGTTTCGGCTCCGTTGTAAGACGCCATTCCGAAGCTTATTGACTGGTTTACATGTCAAAGTCGTATACCCATGTCTCATCGCCAGTTACAATCCGTTTTATAAATGTGGGGTCAAAACTGACTCGTTCTAACATGTCTTCCGCGACCTTTACGCGATTAAGTTGGTGAAACCGTTGAAGAAAATTCAGGTCTTTAGGCACTAGTTGAGCGGCAACGCGTTTCATGTCTTGTCAACAATTGCATAAAATGGTACGAATTGATTCGTGAGACACAGAAAGGTCAGCGGTTATCTCTCTCAAATTTAAATGACGATTTTCATTCACCATTTTCTTCACTTTAGCTATGTTAAATTCAGTTGAGGACGTTGATGATCGATCGGAGTGAGGCAAATCTTCCACCACATCTCGACCGCTCTTGAATGCACTGTACCACTCACATGCACGTGGTTTTGATAAAGTCGATTCATCGTCAGCCTTCTGTAACATTTTGAGCTATTCGGTATACGAAATTCCATATACAACAGCAAAACTTAAGACAAATTCCTTGTTTGATGTTTTTATCCATTGTAAAAATCGCAAAACATACTTGAAATGACTTGACAAAATCGAGCACTGGAAACAAAGTAAATGACAGATGACGTTCAAACTTCGCGTCAGTATAGAGGACAGTTGTGCCAACTTAGTCATCAAAAGAATTTTGGCAATCCTTTTAAACGGTCTTTTTAAATGATTAATTCCCGGTTCCTTCTTCACAGAATGAGCATATATATATATATATATATATATATATATATATATATATATATATATATATATATATATATATATATATATATATATATATATTTATATATATATATATATATATATATATATATATATATATATATATTTCTATATATATATATATCTATATATATATATATATATATATATATATATATATATATATATATATATATATATATATATATATATATACATATATATATATTCGTTGTGCCTTTCTATGACCTGCTGTACAACCTGGATGTGATCCATTGTACTGAATCCACTTCTGAATCCTGCTTGTTCTCTTGGTTGTGCGTCATTCAGTTTTTTTAATATTCTTTTAGAAATTATCTTAGTGAAAACTTTGTACATCACTGATAGGAGGCTTATTGGACGGTAGTTCTTTAAATCTTCCTGTGCTCCTTTTTTATGTAAAAGGATGACTTCTGCATTTTTCCATAAGTCAGGTACTTTTTGTTCTTTGAGGCATTTTGAGTATAATATTGCCAGGGTTTTATGTAACGTCCGACCACCAGCTTTTAGCATTTCGTCAGTTACACTATCCTTTCCTGGAGCCTTGCCGTTCTTCATCAATTCTATAGCATTTGTTACTTTCTCCACTAGTATATCTGGCATTATATATTGTTCTTCCGTGGGTATTGCTGTCCCTGACTGGCTCTGATCTTCATATAACTGGGAATAAAACCTTCTGACAATCTCTAACATTGGGGTACGCGCCCTGCACACTGTGCCATACTCACGCTTTAAAGCATATATTTGCGTTCTTTTGAAAAAGGCACAACGAATACACCATGCCACTGTGCTTAGCTTTTATCGACTACGAAAAAGCATTTGATTCCATCTCAAAGCATGTGATAATGGATGCACTGCTTAGCCAAGGTGTAGAGAGAGCTATATGTAAACCTATTAGAATCGATATATGATGGAGCTACAACCACAATTCACCTTAATGATCTTGAAGTGGGAATTAATATAGAACGAGGTGTACGGCAGGGTGACGCAATATCGCCTGTTCTTTTCTCGGCTGGCCTTGAAGAAGTGTTCCGTAAACTGGATTGGGAACAGGATGGTGTAAAGATTAATGGTGCAAACTTAAACTTTGCAGCGGAGCTGCAAAGACGCATACAAGAACTGCAGAATTTCAGTTTTAGGAAGGGATTTAGAAAATGTGGACAGCTTTGTATATTTTGGGCAGAGGATTTCAATAGAGGGGAATACCACCCGGGAGGTGGAACGGCGTGTTAAATGTGGCTGGCAGGCATTTGGTAGGCTCAACATAGTGTTTAAGAGCAGACTCCCACTTTGCCTGAAAAGAAAAGTATTCGATCAGTGCGTTCTACCCGTTATGACATACGGAAGTGAAACCTGGACACTCACATCGCAATTAATTCAAAAAGTTCGGGTGGCACAGAGGAGAATGGAAAGATGTATTCTTGGCATTACAAGACGAGACAGACAGTCATGCGCATGGATCAGGGAACAAACAAAAGTCTGTGACATCATTGGAAGAGTAAAACAATTGAAATGGAGATGGGCAGGCCATATAGCGAGGCGATGGGACGACAGATGGACCAAGGCAATCCTGGAATGGATACCGCTTGATCGCAAACGTCCGCGAAGAAGACCGAAAGCACGATGGATTGATGACATCGTTAAGTATATTGGACCCGAGTGGCAGAGGAAAGCCCAGGACCGTGAAGGTTGGAAGCATGCTGAAGAGGCCTTCATCCTGCAGTGGATCGATACGGGATACGATATATATATATATATATATATATATATATATATATATATATATATATATATATATATATATATATATATATATATATATATATATATATATATATATATATATATATATATATATATTCGGCGGTCGGTAATATTAGAATTACCAAGTTCTTGGGTAAAAGTGCGTTTTAGAATTGTAAAATCTCGCAAAATGTTTGGTATGTGAAATTAGTTCGGCCCCGTAGAGGCATACAAATTCTTCGGAAAGGTTTCCGCGATCGATAATATTAGAATTACTATGTTCTCGGGTAGAACCGCGTTTTAGATTTGTAAAATCTCTCCTTTTCTAGTTATGAACTCTGGGGAGTAGGCAGCTTGAGGCCTCTGAGTAAATGAACTAGATTTTCTTGATATTGGCTTCATAGTGGAAGCCGTAACGTCGAGATTTTACAAATCTAAAACGCAGTTCTAGCCAAGAACCAAGTAATTCTCACATATATGTTTGGAAAGGCTTCGGCGGTCGTTAATATTAAAGTAGGTTCTTGAGTAGAATATATATATATATATATATATATATATATATATATATATATATATATATATATATATACATGGTTGCTGTAATGTATGAAAAACGGTTAAATATCTCGAGAACGCTTTGAGATTTTTTAATAAAATTTTATACATAAACATCAGAAAATCTTTGCAACTTTTTGGAAATAACAATATCAAAGGGTGTTTAAAGGCGTTTAAAGTGTCCACCGTTAAATTTCTGGCGGTAATGGATACGTCGGACGAAGCCTTGTAAATCGGAAATTTCTTGTCGAATTCGTAATTTAACATAACATAACATAAACTCGACATTTTAAGTTGTCCCACAAAAAATCGGGTGGTGCCAAGTCTGGTGACCTTGCCGGCCATTCGATAACTCCTGGTCGACGGATCCATCGATTTGGAAAACTAGTGTTAAGAAAATTTTTAATGTTAATCCCATAATGTGCTGTATACCATCTTGCTGTAGCCATATTTCCTAGTTTAGCTTAATTAAATTTGGAAAAAGCCGTAAAAGTTGAGGAATGATATTTCTTCCAATAGATTTAAATACTTATCTGCTGTCAAGTTGCCATCAATGAAAAAAGGTCCTATAGTGTTCTTGCCACTAAATCCCATCCAAACATTTAACTTTTAAGGATGCTGTGTATAAACCTGCTCCATCCAGTGTGTATTAAAATCAGCCCCGTATCCACAGTTGTGTCTGTTAACATGACCATTTAAACAAAATGTTGTTTCATCCATGAAAGTAATATTTGAAACAAAATTTGGATTGGTATTTATTTTTTTTATCATAACTTTGCAAATCTCAACATTTCCATCCAAATTATCTTCACTTAGTTCATGTAGTAATTGTATTTTGTAAAGATAAAAATCGGTTTTAACTTCTATTAAAACTTTCAACGAATTTTCGTTATAAGTTTTTATTTTTTGTCTTTCTAATCATTGAATCTATTCACTGTTTTTGAAACTGTTGACTTTGTGAAATTTTTATTCGGAAATGTTCATTAAATACTCAACAAACTTCGGCGTAAGTTCATTTTCTGTCGCCTAATCCAACAATAGTTAATGTTTCAATTCACTCTCTTTCAGTTAAATACATATTAACTCCTTATAAAATTGAAACAAATTTTAAAGTCACAAATTGACATTAACAGTTGTCAAGTGTAAGCAAATACTTCATATGTCATTCATAACCTACTAAATAAAAGATATATTTACCCTAAAATAGACCGAAATACATTTTAGCCATTTTTTAAAATCTATTTTGAAAATGAAACCATGTAATATTTACATCGTTGAATTCAGAAAAATATGCTATTTCCAACGATACCAAATTCAAGTATTGTTATCGTTAAAAAAAAATCAAGTAAGTCTTGGATTTCAAATAGGCGAATAAAATAATTTCAGTTGGAGAAAAAAAATTAAAATATAACCAAAAAGTGTTTTAATTATTTTGATATTTTGAATGCTGTTTGCTGAAATGATCCAACGAAAACCTTTTTATTTCAAAAATTCTATAATGGATATATAAATTCTATAATATAATTCTATAATGTATGACATATTTATACCAATAACTCTCTTACCACATATTTAATATTTAGCAGATGAGACGAATATCCATAATTTCAAGTATATTTATGATATTTTTTTTCCATTCATTCCATCTTTCATCACACCGCTCCATATGGTATGGATGTTTTTTATATCTCTTGATGTCTTGAGCTCACTTTATTATTTGAAACAAAAAATAATCACTTAAATGTAATAAATTAATAAATGTAATGAGTACGCATACTTTTGAGTAATCCTTCCTATAATTAAACATATAGGATTATTTTTAGTTGATCGTGGATAATAATATTATACGTTATATAATATTAAGATGATGGACGACATATATTTGTTTGGTCCTTTTTTAACTTCATTCCCAAAGGAAGTAATATTTGGCAATACAATAGATGAAATACGAGTCGTTCAATGGACCCTTTATGCAAAACACCCTTCGGCCGGAAATCTTATGTCTGGGATGAGCCAGAACAGGTCGAACTATTGGGACAGGTTATATGTTGGTGTCTTCGATTTAATTTAACTTCCGGTGTAGGAGATTCTGCACAATTATACTCGAAGATCAGCTGTATCGAACCGGCTTAGGTGTAGGCAGGTAATAAGTACCTGCAAGGTTTTGAAAGAGTGCCCTAGAAATAATCGGTTAGGTTCTTCGCAACGAGGAAATTAAAAATGAAATATTCCTACATTTCAATGTCATGTTAATATACACCTTTTATTATATTTACAACAGTTTTTTAGTAAAGTGAAAAACTTAAAGTGAAAATTTTACTATTACATATGTTAATTGGAATATAGTATATGGAAAATTTAGCATTAATTATTCTTTGATTTTAAGAAATCGATTTTTGTATCGCGTATATATACGTCATTAAAAGCCAATTCGTTATTAATTGTCATTGTGTTAAAAACATAGTTTTTTATAGCTTTAAATATGTTGAATTATGTACCAAAAATTAAGTTTTGCGGGGAAGTTTAATAACCTTCGTTTATTTGATGAAAACACTTGCTGACAGTTATCGATTGTTAGTTAATGCTGATGAAGCTAACCCGGAAAACTTGAGAACGATGATTTAAATGTTTTAAAAGTGGTAAATTTCATATAAAAGACAAAAAGCCTCCAGGGCAGCTAAAAAGTTTTAAGATGAAGATTTGCAAGCATTATTGGATGAAGACTAAATTCATACGTTGAAACAATTCGCAAACGCATTGAACGTTGCTCAATCCACGGTTTCCGAACATCTACACGCATTGGAAAATATCCAGAAGGAAGGAAAATGGGTTCCTTATGAAATGAAGGAAATATACATTGAAAGGCGTACAACCACTTGTGAAATTTTGGTTGCTAGACAGAAACGAAAATGTTATATATGGAAAGAAGGCTTTGCTGAGTGTTTGGTAGGATAGTAGGAGACTGCTGAAACCTGGTGAAACGATTACTGCCGACCGGATACCGACAACAAATCGAAATCGACATTATTAAATGAAGCACCTATTAAATATATATATATATATATATATATATATATATATATATATATATATATATATATATATATATATATATATATATATATATATATATATATATATATATATATATATATATATATATATTAGAGCTATTTGGAGCAAAATAGAACTTTTGACACATTGGCTCCCTAAATCAAACAAACAAAAAAATCGCATTCAAAAGGCTCCAAAATAAATTAAATGACCTCAGGATAAAATCCAGAAAAGTACAGCCGCAAGGAACCAACACAGTCTACAACATATCAAACTATCAGCTCTCAACAGCCGAGATAAGCGTTCTAACTAAAAGCTTCAACTATGTAATCGCACCAAAATCAATTCCAACAAAAGATATAATTGCAAATGTCGCAACTAGCCTATCATCTCTAGATAAAAATACGGCCGAATTAATTAGACAGGATGTCTCCAGCATTCTTAGCCATTCCAAACCATCCATAGCAAATCTAACCCATGCAGAACATTAAGCCATCAAGAAACTAACCAAAGCAAAGGAAATAACCATACTATCTGCCGACAAGGGAAACGCCACCGTAGTCATAGATACTGAAGAATACAAAAGAAAATCAAAGAACTTCTACACGACCCCAGTTATAAAAAAGTTACCAGAGACTACACAACGTATAAAAGGCCGATTCGATGATCAAAAACTCGCAGCACTTTACAGAGACTCTAGATAAACTCACAATAGACCAACAGAACATTATGAAGAAGCATTGCAATTAATAGTGGAGAATGAAGACCGTCCCACTCACGTGATAGATTTCTCCAGACATTGCTTAAACAACACTTACTTCATGTTTGACTAAGACATATACCGACAAACAGATGATGCAGCAATGGGTTCATCTCTATCCCAGTAGTGGCTAACCTATTTATAATAAATTTGGAAAAGATGGCACTGCAGAGCGCTGACCTCAAACCAAAACTGTGGGTCCAATATATAGACGACATTTTTGTCATTTGGTCCTTTGGTAAAAACGAAATAGACAAATTCCACAGCCATTTAAATTCCATCCACCAAAAAAGACAGTTCACTTTAGAAATCGAGGAAGACAAAAAACTCCCCTTCTTTGATTGTTGTTAATAACCCAAGTCCCACGATGGACGCTTATAACAGACAGTTTATCGGAAACCAACTCACACGAATAGATACCTGAATGCAAGGTCTCATCACCATCCAGCCCAACGTCAAGGAGTTGTCAACACCTTGATTTTTCGGTCTCTCCGACTATACGACGACATCAGTCGAGAAAAAAAGCTCAAAACAATCACCAACGCAGAAAAAAAAGCAGAACGGCTACTCAGTGTATAACATAAAGAAGGCTATTAGCTATCAAAATAATAAACAGAAGCCAAATGAATATGAAAATAGGCCCGTAACAGTTCTGCCGCATATCAGACCGCAGGTGTCGCAGAACGCATTGGATGACTTCGAAGACATAATATATCAACCGCAAACAAGCCGCATAAAATAATAAAATCAGCCATCAGAAGTCCCAAAAATCAAATCATTCTAGAAAATCCGGGCGTGTACAGCATATCGTGCGGGACTTGACATATAATGTCACTAATTGGAACATTTTGAAAACCCTTCTCCATTCCACGGAGCCAATCCCCACAATTGCTTCCCCGAAGCAGTTCGATCTTGCTGCCGGTAAACTGACAGAGGACATCCAAAAGGCGTTCGGCCTTGCCACGATGCATCGGACGGTCGACCAGCTCCAGCGGATTTCCGACCTCCCGACGGATCTGAAAGACCTTCTCCGGGCGAATAATCGCCTGGTAAGAAAAGCCAGATCCACCCTCGATCCCGAGGATAAAAGTCGGGCAAACCGGGCGATCAGAGAAGCCAGACAGGCGATGGCGTCGTACAGAGATGAGAAGTGGGATTCGCTTCTTTTCTCTGTCGACACGTCAAATCCGAGGCAGATCTGGCTTCCAGCAAGGTCCTTGGCGGGGAAATCCCGACGGGATATTCCCCTCTTGAAGTAGGATGA